>JABUQX010011462.1:47500-53868 GCA_015478945.1 Trachelipus rathkii | reverse complement strand
CCATGCTACCAACTCCAACCTACTACCACATTGCAATAACTTTTTCATCAGCCCTATTTATGCGGGAACCTTATCAAAAGCCTTACTAAAGTCTAAATATATATACAATATCAACTGGATCTCTCGGTCAATGCAGTCAGTTAATGTATTCCATAAATTCTTAAAAGGTTTGTCGTTGCACATAGACCTACCCTTTCTGAAACCGTGCTGGGAAGTCATACAATACCTTGTTATCTTCTAAATTACTTTCTCTATATGACCTTTCAGCTACTTTTCCAGAACCTTTACAAACCAGAGATGTTAAGCTACCTGGCCTATAATTTCCCAAATCTTCCTACTACCTTTCTTATAAATAGGGCACAACATATGCTTTTTCCAGTCATCTGGGTTACCCTCACCAAATGTTATAGATCGCTAAAAAAATCAAATACAGTGCCTTTGCCATGCTGGTACTACCCTCTCCTTCAGAATTCAACCATATATACCATCAGGGCCTGCAGCTTTACTTGGATCAAGTATGATCTAATAAATGTTTAAATATCTTTTACACAAATTCAAATTCTCGCTAAGTCTATGTGTTACATGCATACAAGAAACTATTAGTCTCTGAACTATTATCTAATCTTTCCTCTGTTAACACTGAAGCAAAATAAGCATTGAAAATGATGACCAACTCCTTATCTGAACTCACTAAATTTTCATCAATTTTATTGGACCAATTGTCCTATTCTTACTTTTAAATTTATAAAAGCTAAAAAACTTCTTTCGATTCTTATTACTATTCCTTGCTTAAATTAATTTCGCCTCTCCTCTTTCCTTTACTTATTGACTGGTAAAGTTCATTTCTATTTTTCCTATAATTTCTAAATCATTTCCCCTATTACTACCCTTGAATATTTTTAAACATCTACACTACGCTTTCCATTAATTTTCTCTCTTATCTCTCTATTCCACCAAAACAGGTTTTCTCTCTCGCCACCCTAATGGGTTTATCTTTAAAAACATACTGACTGAATATTCATTAAACATTTGTTTAAAATGTTCCCACATGATGTAAAACAGTTTTGGTCTTTAAACCTTTATCCCAGTCAGTTGTATACTAACGCATGTCTCGAAATTTTGCCGTAAAACGCCATTTCAGAAATCTATTGCATCTTTTCCTTATAACTTGCAATTTCGGCCCAGATATCACATTCATATTAAATCTAATTATATATTACGTCACTAAGTCCTAAATTCTCCTCAACTCTAACTTTATTCACCATACTTCATCATTAGTTAATATTAAGGCTAATAGCTGCATCGTATCTATGTGGGTATCTTGACCATCTGGGCTCAAAAAGCTTATCTCAGTATACCAATTATGAATGCAGCCAGAACTACTACGCGCGTCCATATCTAGACAAGGAATCCCGAATGAATGCCAGGAAAATTCAAAATCACCCATTATGACTATACTATTTTCTTTATTACTGTGCAATGCTGTCTCAATTTCTTTCACAATTTCAGCATCTAATTCTGGGACTCTGGCCAGCGAGGTCTTATTAAACACATGCCCCTTATTCATATATGATTTATTTACTATAAGCGATATCTACCCACCACTGATTCAATACATGATTAATTTTAAAGTCAGCCATTAGTACAGTGATATTGCTTTTAACATAAAGAGCCACGCCAACCCACACCTCTTTCCCTCTACGCTGGTATAAATAAAGTGAAAATCCCTCTATTTCATATTCCCGAAAGGAGTCTCCATATAATTCTCTTCATTAACCCATGATTCAGAACTGCAAATAATGTCTAGATTACTCCATTTATGTACTAACTAACTCAGCTCATCTTTTTTATGTTCTAAGGCCTAATGAGCATTTGTGTAAAAAACATTTGAATACTCGAAATGCTGTTATTTTTATTGCTCTCATCATTATTTTAAACCTGTAACCACATTAGTTTTATTTATCTCCCCACTCACTTACAGTTACCATTGCCTATTTCATTTTGTATTCCAGATTTAGCCCCACCACCCCCAACTTCTACCATTAGTTTTTTTTGCTAAACAAGTCTCCAAACTGTTACTGAAAAGCCCAACACCTTTACGACTCAAGTGAACTCCATCTCCTGCAAAAAGATCTTTATCCAGAGAACATCTCTCACACAATCCAAAAACCCCCATGAACTATTTTTCTGAAAAAAACATAGATTTCCTTAACCCTTTCATTTACACCTAAAGACCTACTCCCCCATTCCTGACCTGCCACCTAACCTAGGTAAAATCCCCAAAATCATGCACCTTCTTCCACTAGCTTTCATCTTCTGGATCAATCTCCTATAATCTGCTATTAAATCTTCTGACCCTTCTAGCCCATATTCCATTTGCTACCCACATATGCACAATCACATCTGAATCAACATGTGTAGAATCAATCTCTCTATCTATCCATCCACGAATCACATCACTCTGGCCAACCTGGATTAACATACTCTCAATCGCTTTCTTTTTATCTTAGCTTTGAAAAAGTCCTATCTAAGCGTATTCGTATCATAGAGTCTCAATTAGCAATTTATCAAGTCTTTCCTTCAGAAAACTCGACATTACCATTGGCACTCTCTGATCCATATCCCTCCCCATCCGGAAGACAGTCGAACCTGTTACGCAGGTCAAAGGCTGACTGACTTTCGAGAGATCCTCATCTTTAAATCATTATTTCTAGTTTCTACAACCTCTATATTCATCTGCAGACCCTATCATACCCTACTTCTATCCTTTTACCCTCCTCATCTCCTGCCTAGCCGTGCAATCACTATCTCCTGTCTACCCCTATAAAATCCGCTCGCTCCTTGCCTCGAACATCCCATACTAACTTTTCCCTAACACTTCCCTTCCTTTCTCAACTCAAAACTTACTTTCTTTCAATCCATTCACATTTTCACTCAGTCTTGCCAATCTCCTTCCCTTAACAAACACATTCTCTGCATTCAAATCACAAGTAGGGCATCTATTCACATATTCACCTCTTACAGTCCCACGATATCACACAGAGCATACATACTTTAAATAATTATTAGCTATCCAGTTCTCTGTACTATTATTTACCAACTACAGTTAAATATCACATAAAGCCAACAAAGAAATAAAACGACTCTCTTTCAAAATTAGGTTAAAAAATCCTTAAACAATTTATTTAGCTTAGCCTAGGCCAGGATATATAAAAGTTATAGGTAGCGCTTAACTGTTAGTCTTTATTCTCTAGATTAAATTTAATATATTAACATTATCACTAAATTAACAGTAACAATCAATAAAGACTAGCTTATTTAAATACAGAAAGCTCTATTTCAAAGATCCAAAAAACCCAGACAAACAGAAAACAGTAACAACTCTTACTATGTTAGCCTGGGTTACGGCCTATCAAATTTAAATTAGCACAAAATTAATATAACAATTGTTAATGACTGTAGTCTATATTACAACAGCAGTAGTGTAATTAGATACCCAACACTAATTTGTTTACTAAATTCACTTTTATAAAAATTACACAAATTATATTTAATAAAAATTGGAGAGCAAAAATAACACACCCACTCACTGGTCACTGGTCACTGTATCATTTGCAAACTTAGAAACTCTTGCATTTAAGTTCCAGGTCTAAATCATTTATATAGCCTATATGAGGAACAATAGTGGCCCCACCACTGAACCCTGTGGGGACACCACTCTCCACTATTTCCCATGATGACCTTACTGCCAAGTTGTACATACTACTTCTCTTACCAAAACTACTCTTCTAATCCCAACCATGCTACCACTCCACCATATACCACATTTTAATAACTTTTTCATCCAGCCTTATGTGTGGAACCTTATCAAAAAGCTTTACTAGCTAAAGTCTAAATATACAATATGTCAACTGGACTCCTCAGTCACATGCCCAGTCAGGAGTGCTATTCCCCATTTCAATGCTAAAAGCGTTTGGTCTGAGCATGAACCTACCTTTTCGAAACCTTGCTGGGAGTCATACAATATACCTCGTTATCTTCTAAATATTTCTCTATATGACCCTTTTAGTAACTTTTCCAGAACCTTTACAACCAGAGATTTAAGCTAACTGGCCTATAATCTTCCCAAATCCTAAATTTAATAAACTTTCTTAATAAATAGGTAAAAACATATGCCATTTTCCAGTCATCTGTACCTCACCAAATGTTTATACAGTTTGCTTAAAAATCAAATACAGTGCCTTTGCAATGCCTATACTACCCTCTTTCAGAATTCTTACCCTTATATACCATCAGGCGCCTGCACTTTACTTGGATCAATCTATAGTCTAGAGCACGTTTATATACTTTTATGTCCAAATCAATCTCAGTAATCTATTTGCTTACATGCCATACAAGAACTAGTTTTGTCTCCAAACTATCTATACTAATCTTTTCCTCGAGTAAACACGAAGCCAACAATAAGCATGAAAATGTTGCTCCAACCTCTTTTCTGAACTCATCTAAATTTCATCAACTTTTAATGCCGACCAACTGTCCTCATTCTTACTTTAAATTATAAAAGCTAAAAAACTTCTCAGGTCCTTATTACTATTCCTGCCTAAATTAATTTCTGCCTCCTCTTTGCCTTTCTTATTGACTGGCTAAGTTCATTTCTATTTTACCTATAATCTTCTCTAAATCCATCTTCCCTATTACTACCCTTGATTTATTTTAAAACATTTACGCCTTTTTATTGATATCTTATCTCTATCTCTCCTATTCCACCAAAACAGGTTTCTCCTTCACTCACCCTAATGCCGGTTTATACTTTAAAAACATGACTGACTGAATATCATTAAAATTTTATTAAAATGCTCCCACATGATAAAACAGTTTTGGTCTCTAAACCCTTTATCCCCAGTCAGTTATACTCAAAATTTCAGGTAAATTGCCATTCAGAAATCAAGATTTTTTCCTTACTTAGCTTGCAATTTGGGCCCAGATATACATTCATGTTAAATCTAATTATAATTATGCGTCACTAAGTCCTAACAGTTCTCCTAGAACTCTCAGCACATCCCACCATTTACTTATCATCATTAGTTAATATTAAGTCTTTTGCTACATCGTGTTTTTCGGCGTTCATGCACCAAAAAAAATTCAAAATCTTTAAAGGTTTTTTAAAGGGAGGGGGAAAAAAAAAAAAAAAAAAAAAGTACATTCAAAAAAGGACAATCCATTTTGGAACATTAGAATATATGCATGAGCTTTTAAATTTTAATTTAAACTTTTTAGATTTAAACTTTGTTGTGCGAAAATTTTTTTTTTTTTTTTTTTATTAACAATTTTGCTTCCTCAACTTAAATTAGAGTAGAAATAATTGAAAGTGACTGCCCTATTGAAAGTAAAAAAATTACCAATTAGGATCTTTAAAGTCAGTCAGCATGTGACCTGCCAGTAAACAGTGCTTTGTTACTGGCGGAGCGGATCAGTGAGCGTTAATGTGATAATGCTTAAGTTTTTCTAAAGTGAAGCACTGCAGGCCATTGCTAGTTGGAGACTTAATACAATTACTTAAGTTGGAACTTTAAAAAATAGGATAGAAAGAAATGAATGCAGAGTTACTGTTATCCAGGTGCCAGAGTGGGTGACTATCGTGATAGGAGAAGATTTGAGCGATACAAATGTGATTTCAAATGTGATAGTGCCATGTGGCCGTACAAATGGCATCTTAGCGACATGAGCAAGGTTCCAGAAGCGATTAATCAGAAGATTATAGAGGTGATTTCCGAAGGTGCAAAAACTATAATGGAAGAAGGTGCATGATTTCTAGGATTTTACCTACAGGTAGGTTTAGATGAACGGTCAGAAATGGGGAAGTAGGGCTTTAGCTGTAAATGAAAGGGTTAGGAAATTTACTGTATTTCACGAAAATATTAGTTTTTTAGGATTTGTTGGAGAGAATTTCTAGACAAAGATCATCTTTTGCAGAAGACAGAGTTTACTGCAGTCCTAAAGCGTGCTGAACTTTTACAGTACCAGTTTGGAGACTTATTTAGCAAAAAAAACTAGGTAAAGTTATGGTGTGATAGGGCCTAAATCTTGATATGGGATAATTATAGCAAATGGTAAACTGTACATGGTGCAGTTGGATAAATAAAAATAGGGTTGTTCTTCCCTTAACTAAGATGATAGCAATACAAGTAACAGTATTTTGAATTTTAAATGCTTTTACACAAATGCTCATAACCTTAGAAATAAAAAAGATGATCTGATTAGTTATACCATATAAAGGAGAATCTAGACATTTTTTGCATAACTGAAGCATGGGTTAATGAAGCATTTTATTAAGACCCCTTTCAGGATTATGAAATAAACTGATAAGC
>JABUQX010011462.1:0-42500 GCA_015478945.1 Trachelipus rathkii | reverse complement strand
TTTCTTTCTTCACCTTCCTCTTTGCCCAAGATTGGGGGTAAGGTGCTTACAGAGCATCGGAAAAGTAAAAGCAGTAGGAGAACATGAACAACGTCGAAAGAAAACCCCAGCCTATATATATATATATATATATATATATATATTATATATAGTAATATATATACATAAGATATATATATAATATAATATATATATAATAATAATATATATATATATATATATATATATATATATATATATATTATATATATATATATATATATATATATATTATACTATATATATATATAATATATATAATATATATATATATATAATATAGTATATATATAATAAAATATATATATATAATATATATATTATATATATATATATACTATATATATATATAGTATATATATATCATCATCATGCGATCAATTCATCATCATCATTCATGCATCATCAGTCATCATCATCATCATCATCATCATCATCGAATCGTTACATCAATCATCATCATCATCTCATCATCATCATCATCATCATCAATCATCAATCATCAGTCATCAATATTCAATCGATCCATCAATCACATCATCATCAATCATCATCATCATCATCATCACATCAATCATCATCATCATCATCATCATCCATATCATCATCATCATCATTCATATCATCATCATCATCATCAATCATCATCATCATCCATCACACATATTGATCAATCATCATCATCATCAATCAATCATCCAATCATCATCCAATCATCATCATCAATCATCATCTCATCAATCATCATCATCATCATCATCATCATCATCATCATCATCATCATCATCATCATCATCATCATCATCATCATCATCATCATCATCATCATCATCATCATCATCATCATCATCAACAACAATCATCATCATCATCATCCATCATCATCATCATCTCATCATCATCATCATCATCATCAATCATCATCATCATCCATGCATACATTGTCAATCATCATCATCATCATCATCATCATCATCACATATCAACATGCAAAATACATCCATCATCATCATCATCATCATCATCATACAACAACAACAACCTTTTTTCCCCCCAAGACTGGGGGTAAGGTAAGGTGCGTGCAATGCACTGGAAACAGAAAAGTAGTAGAAAGAATATGACACAAATCGACAAGAAAGCCCAGCCTTATTGCCCCCTCAATACCTATTAGTATGAACTTGTCGCAATCAGAAAATCCACCAGAGCTTCAGGGGACCACGACGGACCTTCACTGGCATATTGTCAGTGTAGGGTTCAGCCCTTGGCCCAGGTGGGCCACAACCATACCCCCTCACAAATCCCCGCCATTTACTCCTAGTTGATGACACCTTTCTTCTCGCCCTCGCCAAACCCATTTCTCTTCCTCCAGACATTCCTTTACTGAATCAATCCACTTTTTTTTCGGTCTCCCAGTCTGTCGATTCCCAACACACTCACCACTATACCATCCGACTTAACCAGAGCTCAAGCCATACTCATGCCCGCTGTCGCCTCCTTACTTCAAACACCATCGCGAATGGTCGACCCGTCAGCCATTCAGCATGCTTTCATTATCTCGCGAAGTTAACCACAATCCTTATCGCTTCACACAAGCAAAATTATGCATACTCGATTTACATAATCGTTCCTATTTCCTCTATTCTTATCTCATATTTTCTTTACTTCACTTGAGCTCTCATTTAACTATAAAACTTACACAATTTATTTGCTCTATTGAGTATATTCCTTATAATAAGAATATGATGTGAAACTACAGGTTGAATCTTTAGATCTAGTACACGCTTATTCACAGCACCATAGTCTCTTCACGCCTACAAATACCCTCATACTCACACATTATTAGTCAACTCATTCTCCTTCACTCTCTTCCGTTCTTCATCCGCTTTATATTAACACTTATTAATCCGCTAGAACGCGATATCACCACTGACTTATACTGCTCCGTGACTAATCATCCCCCGTCGCAATGAGAGTCATTATACATTTGCGAGCCAGCCACCTGAACTCATTCGACCGTAATTAGGGTGTATCACCAGCTCGCCACAAAAGGCACTTCCATCTGCATTCACTCGTGCGTGCAGTATGTCGCTCTATCCCAACATAATATGCGCTCCACGAGAGTGCACTTATCAAACCTACCAGCACGCTATAGTCTCAGCTGTCTTCACCGTCGCGGGTTGTGTTGGAGCATACACTAACATAACTTCAGCAGCCGAGGACTGTCCTACTCACAACCATAACGTTCTGCCTTATCTAACGCTTACACTTTCAAACCCCCCTCTCGTTTACACCCAAACATCACACCGATTGGCCACAAGTTCTTCTCTTACTCGATCTTCGACACTATTGCGAGAGACGAGCGCGCTCTCAGCACTTTCAGCTGAATTTTCTTCGTTGCTACACACACAAAACTCAGAGAATCATTTTCTTCTCTCGTCAACAGTATGTCTTGAAGAGGCATCCTAATTGAGCACTCGCCACCCTCTCTCCGTGCACTAATTTCCGCTCTTGCGCGCATTCATGTTCTCTCTGCAGATCTCAACTCTATTTCTAGCAGAATTTGTCCACCTTCCGCATTTTCCCGCACGCACGCTTCTTTTTCTAAAACCGCGCGCGAATCCTCGGTCGTCAAATGAACACCAGAACCGCCTTTCTAATTCCCTTTCATAAATCTCTTAATTAACATATCGATTATAAAAATTAGTAAGAATATGTTAGAGTCGAGAGGTGCGAGACTGAATAACACATACCTCTTTCGCCGAAATTATCTCGAAGATAATATTTATTTTTCATGCCCTCCGTCCCGTATATTAATAATAAATATTTGTTGTTAAATCTTTTTTATTATGTTCTTCTATTTACTAATCGAATATTTTCGTTCTATTATATATATATATAATATATATCCGCTAATAAATATAGTAATTAATATTAACTAAATAATTAATTATATTTGGGAACTAACCTTATAATTATTATATTCTATTAACATATATATACTAACTCTTCCGTAATTTCAATTAATCATCAATATATAATATTAATTTTGGATATATATATATTACTTTTATTCTATCATATATATATAATATAATATATTATATATATATAAGCTACCACTCATATATCAATAATACCATAATCTCTAATAACTAATTCTCTGCATAATGGAGCGTGGTCGCAAAAATGACAAAATCTCCACCACATATCGCGCTGGGCGCGTATACGGTACAACACTCTTTAAACTGACTCTACTATGAGGCTGAGAGCAGGGAAAAATACCCGCATTTAATAATACCCTTCAGAATGATGACATAAGTATATATGTCGATCAGCTCGTAAAATACATCTTTTCACACATTACATAGGAACATCAGCGTCCAAATCAGATTATCGAACGGACGCGGTGGCCTTCAGCATCTTCTGCTATTCAATTGTGATGTTAAAGATTTGTTTATGAGAGAGTACCGAGAATGAAAACACGTTTCCTTTTCACAACTCTAAACGCTTCCTTGGTTCACGAAAAAAGCGTTTTAAACAATAAACAAAAATCTTCTAAGTGAGAATGTGAGTTAAGAAAAAGGCAGTTCACGTTCGTGGACACGCGCACTTCCCCATACGAGACTCCGAGCGGCAAAATGCGAAAAAAACAATCTCCGGAATACGTGCGAAGTCAGTTTGAGAAATACTGTCCGCCGTGCCACAATTCAATTACGATGAAAAAAATAAACTAATTCCCCTGTAATTCCTACATTGCTCTTGTTTCCTCTATTCACAACTGATAATACCTCCCCTTTTATATCGGAGCAGAGGAGGATAACTGAATAGTTATCCTGGAGTGTGCTATCTCCCTCCGCCAATTCCGAATACTCTCAACCAATTAGTCCTCGTCGAAGAATTATCGAAAGCACTTACCACCGTTCTGAAAAATACAATCAGTTGCCCGCCAATCAAGATGAGACTCTCGAAATATCTGATAGGATATGTTGAGACACCTAAAGCCGTACGGAAAGTACCACGACGAATTACAGAACGAGACGAATCTCAATGCCCCAATCGTTCTCTCGGGCCATACGACCGGGGGTGAAAAATTGGAGAGTGGCGGTGAGAAGTCGTATCGTGAGTTGGTGAGAAATGTTCTCTCGTATTCGAAATCTTTCCCCGTTGTTTCTCCGCCTAAATCCTCCACCCCCCACCCTTTGGATCAGCCCAGAACCGAAGAAGAGCGATCGGAAAACGACGAGACACGAGCCGAAAACGAGGAATTCGGCTACTGCGTTGACGAAGAAAACTTCATTATCGATTTCAAAACTCCCTCGAAGGTCGATGTGGAAAACGCCACCTCGAATTTTTTGCTCGCTTACGCGCGCACGTTCTCGCATCTTTTCGAGGAGAGCGCTTTGAAAAAATTAAAAGATTTCCGGGAAGAAGGGAAAGGTTTCCAAGAAATATTTTCATTTTTCTTCGATGAGTCGGGTGGATTTATTAAAAATAACAAGCATTTGTTCGATTATTTGGCGAGAAAACGGCTCGTGGCGTTCTCGAAAACGACGGAATTTATCAAATCTCGCTTGGTAAAGTTCGAGTCGTCGTGCAATTTGGTGTCGAACGATATGCTTTTTAGACTACATTATACTATTTTCATGACGTGCGAGAAAATAAGCGAAATGTACGCTAATTCCATACCGAATTCCGAAACCCGCATCGGCGGGAGTGATATAGAAAGTGCCGATAAAGATTCCCTTACGGCTTCCCTCAACTTTTTCGTAGAGTTAAAACACATCGAAACCCGGGCGATCAACTTATTCGAATACGCGGCTGCGTATTTAAACCGCGGCGATAAAAGGGGGGCTCTTACGTACCTGTTTCCGGCGCTGAATCATTTCCATAACGAGTTCGTGGTGCCCAAAACGACCACCGCGACCGCGGCATCGGCGACGGCGTTAATAGCTGCATATGGAATCATACTTTAGACGTCATATAGGGCGGGCGAAATCGCTAGGCGAGAGGTGCTTAAGAGCGATTATCTCAGAATCAAATTCTATATTCGATCCCCGTATTTCGAACAAAGGTGATGGAGGCTCCATATACTTTGACCCTTTTATTCATTCGAGACTTCGCTTCTAGGCAGCAGTTAAGAGGGGAAATTACGTTAGGATGGATGCACCGAAGAGCGAGAACACACCTTCGTACCACACGCGTGCACTAAAATACCAAGATTTTCCAGAAGTAACTAGATTTAAGCCAAAAGAACCATGAGAGAGACAAAGGGCTTAATTCTCCGACGTTATTCTAAGGCAGTTTCCTTAACTCCTTAAGAAAATGGATCTTTAGTCGGTTAGTTAACTAAAAACAAAATGAGGAGTGCCGGGAAACTACTTATTCGGCTTCTTAAACCATTGACATTAAGGGATACTGGGGTACTTTTATTTCGCGCTGGCAACTCCACAGTCGCGGGGCGATGGAAAGGAAGACGTCGTCGCGCTTCGACATAATATCAACACCCGCGCGGGGGCTAAACGATTCTCGCCAGTATAAGGTCGCGCATTCCGACCTCGTTGGTTCCAAGGTACCGTCGCCGCGAACTGCGGGCAATTTTATTTTTTGGCCGCGATCAACAACTAAGACAAATACGAGCAATTTTCAATCGGATTCGCTTACTCGGGCGAAGAGAACATCGTACACTACTAACAACTAACAACTAACAACCAACAACAACCAACATTGTGAACCGTGGCTAACAACTACTTGGGTATTAATGAAAATTGAGAAATGTCACATCAACACGAAAGACTATTAAAATGGGGCTATATTTCATATAATTAATAATGTTTATCGGCGATAAAATACTAATAATAAAATTGCTTCGAGATTTAATAACTTTAATATCTTAAATCATATATTAGTTAATCAATTCCTAATTTGAAAATAAATAATAACGAACTACAATCTATTATAGGTATAATCTATATTCGCCTGTATTTATACTTCTCGCCCTCAATAATAACAGAGTAACATGATAAATACTTATACTATAATAAGTCAAAAACAGGGTGCGGATTTGCGCTTTAAGTCACTTTTGAAACGCCTCACTTGCGAGCGTACGCTACAGTGAATAAAACACATTAATTCTAGGGAGCTACTCTTAATCACAATAATGGAATTTTATCAGAGGTGAGCAGAACGAGCAACACGATGACCGAAAATGAAAAGCCTATACCTTCCTTAATGTTTAAGCGCGTACATTTTTAAATAAAACTATAATCCAGGTTCGGCAGCGTACCCTATGTGAGGGCAGGGTGGCGAGCGCGGGAAGTCGTGTCATTATTCCATTCGCAATGATACGAGCACATTAATACACTAAATGTTTGTGTTATACTAATTATTATTACTACGTGTATGTGTTCCGTTACTGGTGTTGTTTTATGGGTGGCTGATACCACTATATTTTTCACTATTTGAGAACTAATGCACTTTCATATATTCCTCACTTAATACTAAACAAACTTTTGTTTGAAAAATCACAGGAAGAACAAACAAAATGGCTATGACCTATCATTTTGTCTCCCAGATTTATTTCTAGTTTTCAACCTCTCTCATTGTTTCAACTATTCAAACTGTTATTTATTTATATATTAAATAATAAATTAACAAAAATATATTTATATATGATATTATATATATTGCAAATTAATTCTAAAAATTAAAGAAGATTTATTAGTTAACATTTAAACCACACATATATATATAGTATATTATATTATATAATATACTATATATATATATAGTATATATATTAGTATTATAATATATATATATATAATATATACTATATATATATACCTAGTATATATATATATAATATATATATTATATAATAATATAATAAAAATATATATATTATTAATACTATAATAGAGATATATTATATATATATATATATATGTAGTTGGGTTGGTGCAGACCCACTACCACATATCTTTTACTATTAATGCTAATGCATGCCTCGGACATGGTCGTGACCACCGTAAGCAACTTTGTATCTTTCGGCGAAATTGTATGAATGTTAGAGGAATAAATGGTGATGAGAAGATGAGGGAGGTGATGGATGTATTTTGAAAGGGTTAAATTAACTGGGGGCCAGGCCTTTGAGTACTCAGCAATTGTGGGATTAGAGAAAGTTTTCATTTCTTAGAAGATGTTTTTTTCTTTGGGTAACTGTGGATGTCTATGTGGCTAGAGGACCGGATCACTGTTCACAAGCAACGTCCGGAGTCCAGGTCGAATCCCGTGCTGATGGAGAGTAAAATCTCCTGTGACTCATTCATTTAAAATGGGCAAGACGAGTGATGTGAGGTAAAATGTGTGTGCGCGCGCTGGAGTGGAGAGGGGGAGAGAAAGGTTGCGATTCTGTGGCACATAGCTATAGGGGATTTTCTTTGTGTGAGTACTGGTATTCTAATGGTTAAATTTAAGTTTGAAAAGGTCAAGGTATGTGTGTGATTGTAACATATATGGTCAATCTGAGGGTGATGTTGAGGAGAGGATGACTTTCTGGGATAATCTGAATGATGTTTTGAACAGGGTGAGTAGGAACTTCAGATTGATTTTGTTTTGCGACTTAAATTTCATATCCAGACTTACATCTTATTTCCTCCTACGTATGTAACATCCAGTCTTTCTTTTTTTTTCCCCAAATATATTTCCATACACCTTTCTTTTGAGAGCTCACCATTTGCTTTTACCACATTCAGCCACGCCTCTTTTTTTTTTTTTTTTTTTTAACCGCTTTCATCATTCTTACATTACTACTTAACCTAACACATCATACTTCATCTGTGCAACTGAAAAAAATAAAATGAGAAACGTTTTCCCTTTATTAAGCGTGCGCAGATATCTTAGTAAATTTTCAGCCTATTGTTCCAATTAAAAATAGAATTTATTTTCATATTTAACATACGTTTCCCTTCAATTAGGATTAAAGCAAATTAAACTTATAATCTTAATTTCTCTTCTACATCACTATTTTCACTTCGCTTCTAATCTTCTCTTTTCCCTCCTTTCATCTCGCAATGCCGACCCACTATAACGTAATCTTACATAAATCATAGTAATATCTGATATTTCCCTCTCCCAACCCCCTCGCTTTGATTTAACGTCCAAGTCCAACAGTCACTTATCGAAATGATTTCACTACACTACAAAGATCAATCCAGTTAGCTCTAATTTAACTCACTATCGAATTTACATCTATAACATACACCAGCACTCACTTCTATATCTCAAGATATAGAATAGATACTCACGCAATAGATACTTAGAAGTATTTAAAATATTACGCATATATCTTATCTCCCTTACAACAATCAATAAACTAACTCTTCATACAACTTCAATTTATTCTTACCTCAACTTTTGTTATTCTGAAATACCTTTGAAGGAAT
Organism: Trachelipus rathkii; assembly: GCA_015478945.1. Taxonomy (NCBI): domain Eukaryota; kingdom Metazoa; phylum Arthropoda; class Malacostraca; order Isopoda; family Trachelipodidae; genus Trachelipus; species Trachelipus rathkii. Next base: position 34,017 of record JABUQX010011462.1, on the reverse strand, counting down.
ACAAGTGACTAAAGTATTGAGTGCGCTAAGATTTTTATATTCATTAGAGGTTTATAAAGGATAAGACCGTTATTGAATCAGTAGTGAACCTTATGGTGTGGAAATGGACAAATTTATAATATAGATCTTATAAGGTACAATCTGTTCAAATGAACAAATTCTTAAGGGACGTTATTTAAGGTGTGTAAAGATATAATTATATTAAAATTAAGGTATTAGTTAACTAATGTTTAGAGGAGTAGTTTAGTTTAGAAAGGACCGTTAAATGAAGTGAATATATATAAACAATTGATTTTATTTAAGATAAAATAGTATTTATAGTTTTGGTCATAAGGAAAGGATGATAATAAAAAGTTTGGTTGTTATATAAGCCTCAATATCTATAGTGGTAGAGTGGCTGGGAATCGACCAGCTTGGGAGAGACCGTTATAGAAAAAAAATTGGTTAATACATTTAAATCAGTAATGGAGCGAGTGTTGACCTAATGATGTGGGGAAGCAAAGGTGCATAATTAGGAGTGAATGGCGGTGTTCTTTTATGAGGAGATATGCGTTGACGAGATGTTCCAATGGGATGAAACCCTACTTTGACGAGATAAGCTCACAATTGAGGGACCTCTGCTGTTCTTAAGTGAACACCTTGTGATTTTTTTTTTTAACTTTTGAAGTATTAGTTCTGCAAGCTGTCACATAAGGGTATGGGGTGCTATTTTTTTATTAAAAAAAGAAACTTACATCATTGCTCTTCTAAACTACTATCTGTTATCCGATGTTTGTTGGAGCCCCCACCGCCTTGCGCGACAATACTGTGGGGACAGAGGTAGATAATGAATATATACTACCGTATATTATAAAAGTATATATATATAGTGACGACATACTTATAATATAATAATATATTAATAGATTTATAATATATAGTATATATTATTAATACGATATAAGGGAAAATCACTTAGAAAAAATAATTAACTGACCTATAACGTGCTCTAGTATAGCGTAAATCAACATATATATAATATTTATAACTATCAGTATATTATTATTAAGGTTAAAAATTAAAACTACCTTAAATTAAAAGTGTTTTATCCCCTTTTCAGAGGGGTAACACTCGGGAGGGGAGACGTACAGGTATAATTAACGAAGAACTTTAACAGGTCACCTATTGGACTCGCGAGAGCGCAGCAGCTGCATCATAAAACGGCGGATCGCAAGTCGAGTTTATAATAGTCTCTAAGCTACCGGGTAAGCATATAAAAAATCATCTCTCAACTGCTATGCTGGAGAATGAACACATCGCTCGTCAAATTGAAATTCTATATGAGTATAGTCAGTCCGAGCTCTCTATACTACACCTGACTTTCTTCATCGAACGACATACAGTAAATTTATATTTCGGTTATCACGAGTGAAAATTTATTAGTCTAAACACATTTATGAGACTTATTCTAGAATTATATTTAAGTATATCCCTTGGAGGCGTCAAACTTAAATTATGACGTCATATTCACGGTTTTAAAAAGTAACAGTTTTAAAGCTTAAGAAATATATTCGTTATTAATTTGAAAAAGCGTTCAGCGGTTACATTAGCTCATTTTTGAGCGTATGCTTCCCCGTAATTATAGGCGCACTTATATATACTAATATATATATATAATTCTTATATAGTAGACGAGTATATTATATCCGAAGGGAAAGCCTATAGGAAAAATAACGACTATATATATAATCATGTGACTCTAGCGCGACAATAAATATATACACCTACTATTTATATAGGTATATTATATATAAAACTATAATATCGCTTCAATGTACTCGATATAATATTAATATGTGCGTATGGAATATCGGTGAATATATACTAATATGATTAATACTAAAACATTTTTTGTTAGGTTGGTCAAAGGAAAAGGCGAAATACTGGAAGAGTGTGTAAGTAGAGAACGACATCAAGCCATCAACAGAGCAGCCACGAAAGGTGATCGGAGGAATTTTTTCCAAGCAACTTGAATGTACGAAAATACGCTAAAGGAGAATCATAATATGCAAATGGGCTTCACACCAGAAATTATATTTCATATCGATCTAACATGGATTGAGGAGAGTAGTAAAATATTAATCACAATATGGGTCATACAAAACTTTCAAGCAACTATATCAGTTTCTGTCAATCCTCTCACTGTAATATATAACATGCATCTTTAATTTCTTATTTATTCCAATTCAGAATTTTTTATCTTTTTATTTTACTAAAAATAAAGAATCTTTAGAAAGTTTCCAGTATTTCACGTCATATTTGGTTTAAAGACAGTCTAAGGTTTAGGAATCTCTGGTGTTTTTATTTTAATTGAAAATGTGTCTGTCGCTTGACTTAATTTCCAATTACATGAAAATATAAGTTTAAATACATGTCACTTTTCTGTTGAAATACTGAGCAAGTTGTCCATCCCAATGTTAAGTAAATTTTGAGATTTAAGAACCCTTGTTCTGATTTCTTTACTTTCTATAATATTATAGGGTATGGAGCGAGATGATCTCTATATCGAAGGGAACAGAACCCATTTTCCATTGAGGATTTTATAATGAGTGCACCTCATATAGAGTACGATTGCTCTTGGTCGGGCATTAGTTACAGATTTTCAAAGGAATAAGTTCAGTAGCTTATATGATATAATAACTATACCTTTGTGATTATGGTTTTAAATGAAAAGAAGAAGAGCAGATGAAAGCCGATTCGAAAAGATGAAATAACTCTTATTAAGTTTTATTTATTTAGAAATTGCTTAAAATATTCAAATTTTCATTAATCTTCATCTATTATTAAGATTTTCTAAATTGTATTGTTGTGACGATCATATATCCTAGTTTATAGTTGATTGTAATACATTCGTTTGAAGCTGTCGGTAACTGATGTTAAAACAGAGATTCCTAAATCACTATGGCTATAATCCTTATTTATAAGAGTCAGGTTGCAAGATGATATTCTGTTCTGAAACATGCGAAGTTTAAGCTCGTCACTCTCCTCCAAGTAGAACTAATTGTGGTAATTACAATTTATTGGAGATACACCTTTCTTATTAATCAGCCAAAAAATTGAGTGAAATCACATAAAAAAAGTTAATGTATATTAAAAATATAAATTATCAACTATGTGAGGGGAGTGTGGAAGAAACACTTCGAAAATCTGTATAACATTCGGCATAATAGAGGAGCGATGGTGAAAATAATTGAGTGGAGTTCGAATAAATTGTGTGCTATAAGAGAAGAATGCGGTAACTGATAAATTGGATATATGTATGTAATTTTAGTAGAGGTAGTGTCTAATGGGTATGTGCGATATAGAGCGTGTCGGTGTAGGAATCAGTGGTATAATATCTGCACATGTATTAAATTATAGTATGAATCACTTTCACCTGTTGATACGATGAATCAAGAAATGGGAGGCAGGATTCAATCGATATGAGATTGACTGGATTTGGGAAGTGTAACAAAGGTTATGGAGGTAATATTCCGAGGATTGGGTCAGGTAGAAGCTGTAATTACGAGTACCCTTATAATATTAGAAGAGATGAGAGACGGAGGAGATGTATAGACAGGTGTGAGAGGAAAAACTATATGTGGTAGGTAATTTATTCAAAGGATATGATCGTTTAGTGATGTCAGTTCGTGCTAAGAAATTATTATTGTGTCCTGGTAATTTTTTTCTGACCGTAAAAAGAGTGGCGCGCTCCTCGCTATGTAGACTGCAAAGAGCTATTATTGGTGGAGAATGAGAAACAGTAGGTCCGTTGTCTGTAGTGGTACGTGTAGTAAAGGGAACCGAAAATACCCGACCTATATTAACGGGCTGGCAGTGGATCCAGATGCTTTACATTGGGGAAACAAATTAGCAGAAGTGAAGAGAAGAAAATTGTTATGTATTTTTTATGGATTTGCAACAGACGTATGATAGATATAATAGGTGATAGTCTCTTGGGATAATTGGCAAAAGCTTGTTAGTGATATAATCTGTTGTTTGTCGGAATCAAACCCTGCTAAATGGTAGTCAGATAGTAGTTGATGAGGGTACGTGAAGGTCCGGTGTATAATCGAAGTGAGGAGTGTAATATCAGAGTGAGTGATTTGTATTTAATAATATTAATAGAGGATCGTAAGCGTTGGCATTGACACGTTGCAATAGGTACTTAGAGTCTCCATTAATCAAAATTCTTCAATGGAGTAATAAATAATTGTGATCTGAGGGTTTTGAAAAGAAATTAGAGGGTGGGTGGCAAAAAAATTTTGGTGTTATGATAAGAATTCAACTGGAGAGAAATGGAGGAAATTGAGTATTTGTTGCCCTTAGCCTATGAGTAAATTTTAATTGTCGGAATGATTTATTGGTTTAAAGAGTTTTATTAGGTGAATCTGAAGAAGAAAGTATTAATGGTTAATAAAGATATTATTGGCCATAGTTTATTAGAAAGTAAACCGTGTATGATAATGGTAAGTGCTATGTTTTTTGATGTGTGTTATGGTGTATATGTTCCCTCCTGTGTGATATTATAATTAGAACTATGTGCGTGAACCCTATGGAACATAAGTGTCTGATGTTAAATATTGTGTGATTTTAATGTGTTGAAAATAGAGGAACGACGAGATAATGCGTAGAGTGTGTAGAAAGTTGTGAATGGCAAGGAAGGTGGCTTGGTGCAATTAATTCGTTTGTGGGGAAAGGAGCTAAGTCTTGAGTGCTAGGGTCTTTACATGAGGGTAATGTTGTTACCTGTTTAATGTATAGAGTGAATACTATGGTCCTGGAATATCAAATGTATAGACCTAAAGTACAATGTTTTAGGATGGACAATCTCAGTGGCATGTTAGGTGTAAAAGAATTGATAAAATGAGATGAACGTATTAGAAGAATTTGTGGTGTGAAAAAGGTAAATGAAGAGGAATAAATGAAAGTACTTTGAGATGGTTTGAATCATGTGGAAGGATGGACGAATAGTGTGTTAAGCGATGTAAGTGTGAGTGGTGTTGGGAAATCGACCGACTGGGAGAGCCGAAAGAAAAAGTGGATTGAGTCAGTAAAGGAATGCCTGAGGAGAGAAATGTGAGTTTGGCAGAGGACGAGAAAAGAAAGGTACATAATAGGAGTAAATAGCGAGGGGTTTTGTAAGTGGGGTATGGTTGTGGCCCGCACCTGACCCAGGGATGAACCCACATTGACGAGATTGCCAATAGTGAGGAGCCGTCGCGGTCCCGTGAAGCTCTAGGGTTGGGGATTTTCTGACCGACGCACGTTCGCCAGCTCATGAGTGATATAACTTGTTATGTGGGGGACGGGTAAGGCTGGCTCATCTTCTTTCGACCTAATGTCATTTGTCGTCCTACTAACTATTTTTTAAAAGACTCTGTTCTGTTGCATGTCCACGCGTCACAGAGACACACGAATCGTTACTGGTGTATGACGTTACCCCCAGTCTTGGGGAAAGAAGGTAGATGATAATAGTAATATGGGAAGAATACGAAATGGTAGGAAATGATGTTAAAAGGAAAATGCAGTTGCATAATGAAGGTAGTAAATGAGAAGTAGAAAATGAACCGTACAACCAATATTGGTGGGGGGGACAAGAGCCGCAATGCCGACAGGAAAAAAGGTCGCAAAAAAATTTCCTGTAGCAGACCGCCGCAGGCGTTTGGGTTAGGTTAGGTTAAGTTGGATTTGTTAGAGAAAAACTAAATAACCAGATTTTTTTTTTTTTTTTTTTTTTTTTTTTACACAATATTATTAATAATAATTTGGGCATAGGGCCATATTGGGAACGGACAAATTGTTTTGGAAGAAAATAAGCAAGTTTGAATTTTATAATCTTGTCAAACGTCTCTCGTTATTAAATATTTTTAATGACCCAAATTTTTAAACTGAGCTCTCCATTAGCACTTATAATTAAGACACCATCATTTATCTAATTCTATCATTGTAGAACTAATGATGATTATCACTAGTTTTTAGGTTTTTTAAAGTGTCAATTGTTCTATTACCTAATTGGCTGAAACTGACTTGACGCATAATAATGAATGGTGCACACATTCATATCTCAAAACTGAATGTCACTTGGTCTGTTTCACAGTGGTCGATATCTTTGAGTAGTTTGCAATGGTATCACGTTCGAAACTCTGTAGTTGCTGCATTTACAATTTACTTCACGAAAATTCCTTTAATAATAATCTATTTATTCACATTATTTTAAGAATGCTTTTGAAAATATAAATTATAAGAAGTTTTTATCATCATGATGAACTACTCTTTCAGAGAGAAGAAATAAGACAAGTGTTATCTTCCATAAATTTTAACACTAAACGTATCTACTCGCCTTATCCTAAGTTAAGTTAAACAAAGAGCACGATGTATTGGCAAACAGTTGGGTATAGGAAAAATATGACTTAGCCCTTAAGAAAAGTACTTAACAGGTAGTAGTTTGATTTTCAAGTAAAAAAGTTAAACAAAGCACCACTGATAGGGTCATTGGGCACGTAACAGTTGTTGTATGAGGAGAGAGAGTGTCTGTATATCTATGATACAATGCTACTTTTTTCTTTAACACGAAATTAAGATTTTAAGCAATGAGAAACACGTACTCTGATAACTATATAAACAGCAACGCGAGATGCTGAATGATTATTTCGACAAATGTTAAAAAACGACACGATAGGGTATTGGAAACAGTTGGGTATAGGAAAAATATGAGAACCAGAAAAAATGTCATCTTAAACACCTAAATAACCAAAACTTATATCGAAACACTATTATATTTTTTCTTTGTTTGTACTTTCTGGTCTAACATTGTATTTTTAAAAATTTGTTGTTATGACACATAGGCAATAAAAGTATTTTACGAAGTTTCATTGATATTGGTGCATATTGATGGGAAACACAGGGCTCTATCCATAAACTTTTCGTTAAAGTTTTTATTTATATTCTTCGTTTAAGAATAAGAAATACGTTAATATAATTTAATTCATAATTGCATATAGACTTTTATAATTTAATATGATTATTTTGTAAAATACATAAATAGTTTTTTATTTTCTTTCTTTTTTTCTATATCCAATTTTACTTCGTGTCTTAGATATTAATTCTTATCAGGAAATTTGCATTTGTTCGTAATTAATACTTGACCAAATTAACCAAACACTCATATTGACGAGAGACATTAGCAGCCTATTAAAGGGTAAAATCTAACTAGCATATTATTCTAACAGTGTGCAGATTTGTCTAACTCGATTTATTGTTATAATGAGAGCAGCGAGAGAGCATGACCGTGGAGCCGGAGGCGGAAGCAGAAATTTGTCATGAACGGAGCTTGCACACCGGAGTTATCAGAGATATTTAGGAGGACCCTGGAGCCGCCACAAAACAGACGCATCGCACTAGACACCCCGAGTCTCCGAGAGCGGCAAGTACAAAGATTAAGTATTATTAATTTTATTACTCAGCAGGTTGTTTAATAATTTCTCATACATATAATATTTACGAATATATTGTGGCGTTTCGGCGGCTCTCAAGAAGCCCGCTAAGCAACGAAAAACGCAGATGATTAGATTCTAAGGGACAGGCTTCCCGAGGGAAAAAGGAGAACGTCCAATCTTTACATCGATGAGAGACAACGCTTCTCAAACCTCACTTCAACCATCCCATAATCATCTATTATTGAAGGTGGTTTATTCAAGACCCAAATTTTAACCCCTTCAATGGGTGACCAATGAACACTATCAAATCACTGAAAACCATCAAATCAAGTTTCCTTCTGTGGGCGCTACTCTGTTCCGGATCATGCTCTGTGCCGTGCCTGCGTACTCGCTGTACAGTGTAACCTCTCAAGCTTCTGCCAGGTGCGGCACCAACAGCGGCGTTAAAGTACAACCCAGAGTGGTCGGATGCTGCTCGGAAGACTTCGACGGTGATTCTATGCTGAGAAATAGAGAAAGGCAGAGTGTAAGAATGAGAGGTTGAGGTGTGTTAAAGAGTTGATATATATTTACAAGTTCTGCGGTTGACCCCCCACCGGGAAATCCCATCCAGATGCTGAGACAAGATAAAGAAAGCGTTTAAATATTCAGTGAATTCCTGTAGACATGATCGAGAGCTGTGCATGAGAATAAGTCAAAAGAGGAGAAGAGCACAAGAACATTTATTTATCATAGTGAGTAGAAGAGTATAGAGTGAGTCGTCGGCATAAAAATGAACAGAGTTTGAAGTACACGCTGGGAGAAATCGTTGAGGTAAAAATAGAAATTAACTTGGAAGATAGACATCTGACCTTGCGGAACCTAACATACAATGATCTTAATAAATTTATTATATTAAAACAGGTATGGGCGGAATTCCACAATTAACAGGAAAGGAGGAAGAGGTCGCTCCATCAAACAGCGCCGCTATTGTTCTCAGAGGAAGCTAGCCATGAGTAAGCAAAGAGAAGGAGGAAACCCAAAGGAAGGAGCTTAGAGAGCAGTGACGAGTGCCAAACCGGTCAAAAGCTTGATATTGTCAAGCGCCACCACGCAAGACTCCCATGGTCCCTAAGGTCAATAGACCAATAAATCATTAGATAGGAAAGAAATTGCACCCGTTGACCTCGAGCGACGAAGCCATACTGATGATGCTGAAAAGTAAGGGAATGAAGACTGCCAGTGATCCAGGAAATCAGAGTTAAGAAGAGTTTCAAAGATTTTAGAGTAGAATTCAAGTGAGAGCTTTAGGGCATAGTTAGAAGGACAGAGCGGCTGCCTTTTTTCGGGATCGGTTTGACATAGTGTCCTCTTCCAACACTGAGGAAAAATATAGTATTACGACATAGGAGTTAGTCAGTTGAACGATGACAGGTACGAGCTCAAGAGCACAACACTTCCCTCAGAAACACTGGGGAGAATGCCAATCCGGAGACCGATCAGCACCTAGCCTTCACACCTGCGTCATAGATTCTCTAGGATCCACACCTAAAGAACGACAATCAGTGAAGTCACAGGTAAAGTTAGAGAACAATGGGTTATCTTAACACCTGAAGAGTGAGGAGGAGAGTATGTCCCAGAATCTTTCATAATTGAAAATAAATTGGAATGAAAATATCAAGGAGGCAGAAGCACCGATTGGCGCCATTGCGTGTCAAGATAAGGAGAGTTTGTAATGCTAAAACTCAAGAGACTCCGTCAGAGCAATAATGGTGGTATATGGAAAGGCTAATGTATTTTATCAAGGAGACGTGTGTCTAGAGGATATTTTTAGCTAGATCTTGGAGGTCACACAATAGATAATTTCTCAATAGTGAGAGGAAGAGAACCCATGCAGGTTGCTCTGGCGCACGTAATCTTGTAGTGTAAAAGTGCGCTTAGGCGATACTGCCTGCACACGAATTATTCCGAGCAGAATTAAGAAAATTAGTAAGAGTGATAGGAGAATGAGAAGATATTTATCACCATGCGATAAACCGCACGCAATGTACTCTCTCCAGAACCGAAAAGGCAGCGATGGAGAACAGATGCCGTGCTCCCAGCGAACCAGGGGAATTTGGGGCGCACGAAAACGATTTAGTTGAAGATGGAATGAACGCGTTCATACCCTCTATGATTACGGATATTATTCCTTTGCTTGAAAATGATAGATGTAGAAAATATATTTCATTTTTATTTTTTTAATCTTCCTTTGTTTTGGTTCTTTTTTCTCCAGCGTGACCGGTGATCAACAGAAGATTCATTCTAATCTGCTGAAGTAGTTGCCTAAAACAACGTGCAATTTTCCCGTTCCCAATTATGCGTTCACAGTAAAGTGGCAAGAAATACGCTTTATATAAGCAATGGTGGAAGCTGCTACGGAGAAAAATATTATATATTCCAAATTATTAAAAGACATTTGGTACTGTGGTCAGAGTTACCTATAGGAGGAGAAATGGTGTAATTATACGAAGAATGAGTAGTTGGTTGAAACAATTCAACCGCCGTCATTCAAGAAATGGTTAGGACGATCTAATGCACATTATGTGTATGGTTTCCTTTAATTATACACTGTCCCATGTTGAATCGTTGAGTATACTGTGAATTGTTTTGGAGCCATCCGGTGCTCCTCCCACAATGTGCACCCAGTTGTGAGAGGAGCCTCAACCACTCAGTGTGGTGTAAGCTGAAATCCCCTGTACCACATTAAACATAGAAGATTGGAAGAAATAAGAATTAATCATCATTATCCGATTTGGGATGCGGATGCGAAGTAACATCTCATAGGAAGTAAGGTATAATATAGACAGAGCTTCTAAAAAGGGAACTGGTTGAAAATCTGTTACCGTGATAGACGAGAGCAGACCAGGATTGTGGAGTACACTGCGAGTAGGCTTAGTTCTATATTGGAATGAGAAGTAGTGGACTCGGAGTCCGGCAATTTGGAAGAAGGAGTGGTAGTCTGGAATCTGAATAGTACGGTAATATGGTATTCGTGAAAAAGAGAGGTTGGGATCGAAGATCTGAGAGGATAATCTTTCAAAAGGGTGGAATCCGTTGAGAGTAAGATCGGTATTAATGTCAATAAGAGATAGGATTGCGAAGTCGTTAATGTCTATTCAATGTGTGAGAGATACTGGGTCTGTAAAGTTTGTGAGAGTACGGTAATTTGAAGAAGGTGAGTCCGAGTCCGAAATTATTTTATTGAACTCGTAGCGCGCACAAACCTGGGTGAGCATAGTATAGTAATAAGACTAATTTTTACACAAGATAGTATATATATCGTATCAAGTTTAGGAAGAAATGATTTTTATGCCCAGAGCATCGAAGTTAGGAGATTCAATGTTCTGGAGACGTTTTACAGACGTGTTACTGGAGTGTTTATGTTTATATAGGTACATACCACCATTTAGACTGAAATTATAGAAAAAGTTATTAAGTTAAAAATTATAATTTTAATTTGAAAAAAAATTCCTGGCCAGCTGGGTCTCAGACAAATAATAAAATGTAGGTTGAGAGATTAGAGAGTGTGATATTTCTCACAGATTCTCACTGATTGAGTTACACATCGTTCAGGGCCATCGGAATGTAGAGCAAAGTCACAATAAAAAATCCCCTGCTTTGCGTCCAACTCATTCCACATCTACTCCGAGCCAGTCATCGAAATCACCGCTCGCCACAAACACGACGCAACACAAGCCTAATAGTTTAAGAATTTCACGCTTTTTTACGGTTTTACTCAATTATCCAAACAACACATCTGTACACACACACACACAAGCGATCTTATTAAACAAGAAAACTTAAAACTTAAATTTTAAAACTAAAACATATTCTGAAAAATAGAGACAAATTAAATTATAAGTATCCTAAGGTGATAGTAACTGCCATTAAAACCATAAAAATTAATAATTTTAATACTGTAACATATTAATAAAAATGAACAACAATTTGACTAAGCGTAATTCATATAACTAATATCTTAAAAAAAAGAAAAAATATAAAAGCCATAGCTATTCATGCTAAAAAATCTCACGCGGTCAGAATGAATATAGATTTCGGCAATAAGACATCGATTCTATCTATATAAAGGCAGTTAAATACTATAGACACCAAACAAGTAATAAACACTAAAACAACACTACGGTACAATTAAATCAAATGGACTGTATAACAGTTAAAAAAAAAAAAGGAATAATCTCGACATACAATTGTTCACAAAACATAGGAACATAAAAGAAATCATAGGACAGTAAAGAACCACATGGATAACGAGACTAGGCCCAGTCAACCCATTAGACTAAAACATGCTCTCTGCAAATCCACAAGCACCCTAGGCTTGTCAATTTGTTGTAACTAAAATCCACCAATTTAGCTTAGTAAAAAAAAACAAAAATGATTTATGTCTATAAACAAACCATCCACATGCCTTAATAACTAAGCTATGGTTACACATGCAGTATATACATTAAACCTACTGTAACTAAAAACGCACCAGCAAATTTGGCTTCGTCTAAATATATGCTAAATAGATTCTAAATATATGCTATATACCTATCAACTCTATTCTTAAATTTTGCAATCGAGGTCACACCAACAGACTCCCTGTGGCAAACCCATTCACAAATTTAACAAACCCTTTTTTCTGAGAATGCATGCTTTCTAAAATCAATGGCATGCTTTCTTTTCTTAATTTTTCGTCGTTATGAACGTACCCCCTGGTCCTCCCGCTCCATCGCTCTAACTATGAAGAAATTTATTGGTTTCCGCATTATTATCAATATCTATAGATTTAAAAATTTTGAGACTTGTATCATGTTCCCATCTGAGAAAATCGCCTTTACTAACGAAAGAAACATTCCCTAACTACCTTCATACCTCTCCTCATAAGCTCTTAATTACCTCAAACCCAGAAACTACATCCTTGTTGCTACTACGTTGCACTTCGCTCTCAATTAGCATACTAATAGCTTTCTTTAAATAAGAGGGAGCGCCAAAATTGTGACACAATAAGCGTAACTATTAATTGGCACTAGTTACCAAATAGCTACTCTAACATAGTTTACTTATTACTCCTTGCTCTTGTAAACAACATTGGCGCATGTGATTAATTTGCCAGCACCATCCTATTACCTTTATTCCGACTTGCTCACAAACCACGCTGATTAGCTACTTCACAATTATATGGCTTTTAATCACAATCCTAAATCTTTTTTTAAAATCCACAGACTCCAGCCAATCCCCACTCATAATCGTAGTTAAAACTTTTATTTGAGTAACCCTGGTGAAGAACCTTACACTTTTTACTATTAAAAATTCATTGCCACTTATCTGACCACCCAAGAAATTTATCAAGATCATCTTGAATCTTTATACATCCCTTCACTATTCCTAACTGAGTGGCCAACTTTGGGTACATCTGCAAACTTAGAACCCTTGCATTTAAGTCCCTCGGTCTAATCAAATTTATATATATGAAGAACAACAGTGGCCCCAGCACTGAACCCATGTGGGATACCATCTTCACTATTTCCCATGGATGACTTATTGCCATTTAGTTGTACAACAACCGTTTTCTGATTCCCACCAGCTCCTTAATCCAACCATCAGTACCACTCCAGCCTATAAACCACATTGACATATCTTCTTAGCAAGCCTTATGACTGTGGGGAAACCCTCATAAAAGCTTTGCTAAAGTCTCTAATTAATATAGATATTCAACTGGATCTCCTGCGTCACTGCAGTCATAATGAATTCCATAAATATTAAAAGGTGTTAGTCTGACCATGGACCTACTCCGACTCCACAACCTTGGCTGGGAGTCATACAATACCTTGTTATCTTCTAATATTTTTCTGTATATGACCTTTCAGTAATTTCCCAAAACTTTTACAACCAGAGATGTTAAAGCTAACTGGCCTATAATTTCCAAATCCCCTTACGTAATCACCAACCTTTCTTATAAATGAGCACAACATATGCCGTTTTCAGCAGTCCAATCTGATACCCACATCCAGTCACCAACAATGTTATACGATAAGCTTAACAAAATCAGAATACAGTGCCTTTGCAGAAGCTGTTACTAACAATCTTCCAATAATGAGTATTCTGAAATGTTACTAACCGATCTAGGCGATGCAGCTCACATGGATCATATGGATCTACGTAAATCCTCGCTTAACTATTATTCTTTATTATACGTCACAATTGCGAGAGATTCTAGTTAATATCTATTGTATGCGTTACATGACATGAGATCAACTAAGAAGCATGTAGTCTCCAAAACTATTATCTTAGTACTTATTCATTCCGCAGTAATACATCACTACGCTAAAATAAAATATGACCATAATGAAAATGTTGACCAAACTCCTTTTCTGAACGTTACTAAATTTTCATAACAGTTTAATTGGACCTATTGTCCTATTCCTACACTTTTTAAATTTAATAAAAGCTAAAAAACTTCTTCAGGGTCCTTTAAATTACTATTTCCTCTGAGCAAAATTAATTTCTCTGCGCACCTCCTACTTTGAGGCCTTTCTTATTGACTGGTCAAATTCATTTCTATTTTTTCGATAATTTTCTAAATCATCTCTTGCCTATTACTACCCTTGAATATTTAAAACATCTAAGCTAAATACTTTTCATTGATTTTATCTCTTATCTATCTCTAATTCCAACAACAGGGTTTTTCTCTTCGCCAGCCCTATATTTTTTTACGTGTAGGTACCGTTACACCCCTTTAGATTAAAAATTTTATGCTAAAAAAATTAACATGATAAAACAGTTTGGTCTTTAAAACTCTTTATCCCAGTCAGTTTGAGTACTGAAGCATGTTTCGTTATTGGGATAAAAAATCGTCCTCATTCTTCGGGAAACTCTACAGGATGTTGTTTTCCTTATTAGCTTGCAATTTCGGCCCAGATATCACATTCATCTTTTAAAAATCTACATTAATTAATGGTCACTAAGTCCTGAATTCTCCTCAACTCTAACCTCATCCACCATACTTTCTTCGTTAGTTAATCACTTAGTCTAGATAGTAGTACATCGTGCGTGGTGCTTGAGTTGGGATTCATGGACCAACTAGGAGCTCAAAACGTATATACATTATTTCACACAATGCCCAAATTTAATAAAATACTGAACTACTATGTCCGTATTAGACAAGGAATTCCGCAATAATGCCAGCTGAATAAAAATATAAAATCAAAAGCATAGCCATTTGATTCTATGACTATACCTTTTTCTTTACGACAAATTTAAGAGCAATCAACATAGTTTAGATAAACGGGTCAAAATTTAGAGCAAAGATCACAACTTGCACACCAACCAAAACAGCGACCGAGCTGATAAACTACTAAACTATGCCTAAATTTATATATATATATATATATATATATATATATATATACTATTGCAAATTCGTGAAGAAATCTTAATATATTAACCCATTACTATATAATACTATATATAATATATATATATGATATATATATATATATTATATAATATATTATATATATATATATATAACTATACTTACCAAACAGTTACCCATAAATTTTAAATTATAATTAAGTAATTTTAAAAAACCATTATATAACTAATTACTACTATTGGTGAATAGACACGAGGAGGATGGGCCTACGATCCGTTAAACTAACGATACCAGTTTTTTTTGAGTAAAAGCGGCAGTAACGAGACTCGTTACTTTGTTGCGAGTGTAACCCCGTACGCGAGATAGTATTTCCGGTTATTTTATTCACACACTACCGTTACTTGTTTAGTACCGTTACCATGTTTGTTCGACTTTCTTGAGATAGGGTTGAAAATCAGCACACATGACCAAAAGTCCAGAGTTTCTATAGAGACTAAAAAGTCTTGATTTTAAATTCTTTTTTAATATATTTATTACATACTTAGAAACTATACCTTCCCAGTTAAGCTATATAAATATAATTATATAATACTTATTAATAAAACTAGATGCATTAGAGTATCTTACACAGAGTTCACAATAATTCTTTTGTATATGTCAAGACAGCTTTTATATTAAACTAGCTATATATATATATAATATACTGTATATTATTAAACTAATAATATGATATTTATATATACATAATATATAAAGTAGTAGTAGTTGACAAGGGAAGTAAGATTGGTTTATGCCTTGAAGAACACACCTTCAATAGAGGGATGTTTGATGTTGAAAAGAAGTGACGTTGCACACTACCAAGTGCGTTTCTTCCCTAGGCAGAGCAGCTTAGGATTCCACAGTGGGGTAGCAAGCCTCCTGCCCAACCCACAGAACTGTCCTCCAGCGCAACAATGCCGCGAGCACAAGTACCGCTCCCGGAACCTGGAAGGACGTCGGTTAGTAAGACGAGTAAGCTGTCAGGTGAGAGCCAGGATCGTGCGAGGAACGACATTATAGGTCAACCAGGAAGAAGGCTCGACCAGACAATGGTAATACTTTCACGTGCTAAAGTTGGTTCCACACCTCGCCAGTTGAGCATAAAGCACAACGGTACCTGGGCTTTAACACAGGGATGACCGAACCAGAATAGCGGCCCAAAGTAGAAGAAAACTTAGAAATGCTGATGGCTGTTGCGCCATCACATTTGAATGGGTATTCATGGTTGCCTTGCTGGCACTGAGGTCGCTGCGGGACATGACACACATCATTTAGAATAATGATAGAGACGTAATAGTAGTGATCTTGGAGAAAGCAGCAGCTTCAAAGTATAAGACAGAGGAGGAATGTAAATTGAATGTTAGTATAGAAGAGTTGAGGGGCAGAGTATGTCACGGTCCAATAAAATGTAGGCGTTGCTCATAACACCAGGAGAGCATGCCTTTTAGGTTCCTCAGCGAGTTAGCAACGATATGGAATAATCAATAGTTGAATGGGGGCTACGCCTTCCTGCCCAGAAGCCACAAATATATATAATATATACTTATCCTATAAAGGTGTAATATAGTATACGTAATATAGTATATAATAAACATATAAAAAAGCTAGAAAAGTACATTTAACGGTAAGTAAATATTATATAATATTATATAATATATATAGAAATCATAAGTAAAAGAAAATAATGATAAGAATAGTCTAGTATATATATATATAGATATATAATACATATATATATTATATATATACTATATATATACTATAAGTGATATATATATATATATAATAATAATATATGATCCTTACTATCATATATAACAAATTATTTATCACTAACATTAGACTAGCAAGAGAGTATAATAGTAATTAGAGAGAAGACAGAAGGAAGTATATAAAGAAGTATGAAAGAGATTATAATAACATATATAGATAAATAGTATGGAAGGGTTATCGCGCGGTCGCAGTTGAATGAACCACCTTCATTAAGCTGAAGACTAATTTGTAATATAGAGAAGGAGAGGTAGAAGCGTTGTCCTGTAGAGGGATGAGATTGGCGTTTCGTCCCGGGGGGGCTGCTTTGGACTCCATCAGTGTGGGTCGCGAAGCAATAAGTGCGCCCTTCGCGCAACACAGAACGCCAACAGAACCCCCCCCAGATAACAATGCAGAGCAGAAATAGAGCGAGCACACAGCACCGCCTCTGCGCACCTGAAGGAACGTTGGTCCAGCTGTCAATAGGCCAGTGTTGCACACATTAATATATATAAGTATATATAACTTCTGAATAATATATAATAGTAATCTAATATAATATATATTATAGTCATTATACATTTAATATAATATATAATATTATATTATATATATTATATATATAAATATATGTATATATATAGAATAAAGGAATCTGCATAGAATAATAGATATGGATTGTGCTTTCGTAAAGCTGATTACGAAAATGATGTTAAAAACTTCAGTAAAGTTTAGCTGGGTATACTACTCAAAAGTCTGGCAATAGACTTACAGTTAACGAAAATGATATGTAAAGAATTTTATCAAAAAATGTTTATACACCTAGAAATACACACTATCCTCTACTATTTTTCTAGTTAAACTATACGTTACAAAGAATCTAAAAGGGTTTTTAAATGAATTTTCCAGAAAATAATGTCGATGACAATATTGTCTTGTCCCTCAGATAAACTAAATATGGCACTATGATTCTAGTTAGAACTTTCTCTTGGCTGGTACAAAATATATGTTTGTTTGGCAACAGCCGAAAGTTTGTTTGTGAAATCTTATTTACACAACGAGGCACTTGAAAATGAGAGTCAAGTTGGAGTAAAATCGTGTGTGCATGATGATATACGCTCACGAGACTTATTTTGTAAGGATCATATATTGCTATATTATACTAATATTATCATTCTTTCTAGATAAGTAATGTGGTCTATTGTAATATTATTAAGCATTAGTTCCTAGTTAGGTCCAAAAGTATTTATTTCCTTATAATGGACGATGGGAATTGTTTCCGAGAATAGCTTATGTTTAAGGTTGTTTCCAAAGCTGTGAGTCCTAAACCCTTTATACTTGATTTAGCAGGACTAGTTGTTCGGACCTCTAATTCTATCTTTCTGTTTGATTCTAACACATCCTCTAGCCCTCTAAATCCTTAAATACCTTACACTTTAAAATGTTTGAACAGAAGTTCTCCATAGACGGCATGCTATCATGTAAGGCCAAAACTAGAAACTACACTACCTTATTCTTACTCAAATAAGCCTTCAGAAAAAGGCAACACACCCAGTTTATAATCCTGGAAAGCGCTTGTTTTAAAGAAATATTATTGTATTGAGATTTAGGATTGGTTTGAGTAAGTAAGCAAAATATGTTTTTTTTATCTTGAAGATTAATTATTAAGTTTATTAGGCTAGACATCCTCATATTTTGATAGAGCAGTTCATTCAACTGCTCTAATAATTGCACATTTCAGGAATTTATTTATAGAGTAAATTCTATTAATTGTAACTAAATGGTGGGCTGGGGAACAACTTCGAAGTCTCAACAACATATGAGGACAGTAAATGGGATAGTAGGTGATGTAGGTAAAATGTGAGTAGGGGTTTGAAGTGGATGCACAGAAGAGAAGGTATTTTTATCGGAGAGATGGAAGCAAATTTATGTAAATAGAATGAGGTATAGGGAAATGGTAAGAGCGAAAAAGTTGAAGAGAATGGTAAATCAGCCAATATAGATGAAATTATTAGTGAAATGATCAGGTACGATGGCGAGACTTTGTTGATTGTGGATTGGAAGTTGTGTAGCAAAGCGTTTAATGGAGGTATTAGTCTGAGAGAGTTGAGGAGGAGCAGAAATATTAACCTTACATAAGGGTAGAATAAGGGTAACTGTAGGAATTTAGGGAATATAGTTTATTAAGTGTAAAACATAAATATGATAATTTGAGGTCGAAAGAAGGAGTCGAGGATGACTAAAGGACTGATTGTGAAGAACAAGGTGCCGTTTAGAAGTGGTACAGGATGTGGATCAAATCTTTTTACATTGAAACAAATGAATTGAGAAAATAAAAGGAAGAAGAGAAGAATAAATTTTTTAGTTTTTTTGTTTATTTTCAACAGGCGTATGATTGATTAACAGGGCGAAAAGAGGCTCTACGGTAGGGTGGTTATTGAATGTGGTGTTGGTGGTAAGCTTCGAATGTACATCAAAAGGTAAGTATGACGATAACGTGAAGAGCATGTGTAAGAATACAATGGAGTATGAAAAGTGATTGTTTTAATATAATAGCCAGAGTGAGCAGGGATGTGTTATGTCTTCTTGGTTATTCAATTTGCAATACATGGTTGTAGGTTAATGAAGAATTAGAGGTGGGGGTGACAGGAGAAGGTGTTAGAAAGATCGGGTGAAGGAAGAGAGTGAGGGTGCCCTACCTAATTAATATGCCGATGAAGGTTGAACTTTGTGTAGCGATCTGAAAGAGTTTGACGAGGATTGTAGAGAGATTTGGCAGTGTGGTAAAAAGGAGATATTTGAATGTAAACGTAGAATAAGAGTAAGGTTTGGTTTTGAGCTTAAGACAGTCCTCGGTCGGTGGAATTATGTTTAGTGGTGGAGCAGCTAGACAAAGTGTTAAGTTAAATATTTATAATATATATGGTTGGATTTAAAAAGGGAATCGGATTGATGCAGAGTGTAAGCAGCAATAGCTGTTGTAAATGGCAGGTAAACGTGGCTGGTGCAATTAAATCGTGGG
This sequence comes from Trachelipus rathkii, assembly GCA_015478945.1. Taxonomy (NCBI): domain Eukaryota; kingdom Metazoa; phylum Arthropoda; class Malacostraca; order Isopoda; family Trachelipodidae; genus Trachelipus; species Trachelipus rathkii. Next base: position 14,348 of record JABUQX010011462.1, on the reverse strand, counting down.
GATGTAGGACCTAAGTCTTGATTTGCGCATAGGTCTTATCAATGATCATCGATGGACACATTACAAAAGAAATGTTGAAATTAATATACACAAACCAATAATCTTAAGATTAAGTAATTAATGTCGCAGTAAGAAGCTAAAAGTAACGGAGTAAAGGGGAGCTTCGTTACTTTTCCTTTCAAAGAAACGGAATAACGATAACGGAACTAATTTTTCCAAGTTACGGAGTTAACGATAAGACAACCTACTTTTTTTGAGTAACGATGCCACCTCTGTATATATATATATATAATAAGAGCTGTATAATTATATATAATATTATATATACCTATATCCACTAATATTATATATATAGTATTATACTATATAATTATATTAATATATATACTATACCTTTATAAATATATATATATATATATATATATACTTATTATACTATACATAAAATATATTATATATTATATAGTCATTATATATTATATATCATAATATTATATATAAAGGAAATATATATATATTATATATTTATATAGATATTATTAGTTTAAATGTATAGAGATATAATATATTTATACTATAAATATAAATATCACGGTAATAAGATATTATAATAACTGCCGGTATATAAACATTTATATATTATATTATATATATATAATATATATATATATATCAATAAATATAAATATATTTATAATTACATTATTTGTATGTGTATCAAATTTACTTACTATATATAATATATATAAAAAAAAATAAAAAAAATACTTCAGTAATTATTTAAGCTATTAACCATTTCATCAGCGGTCAGTTGACCTATAATAGCTCGAAAGTTGCTCTACAGTTGGGCGATAGTCGCACATCAACCACCCGCCAGTCGCACATCAACCGTGCGTCAACCGCGCGTTTGTCGTGAGTCAACCGCGCGGTAACCGTACGTTAGCCGCAAGTCAAACGAGCGTCAATCGTGCGTTAACCTTCAGTCAGCCGTGCGTCAGTCTTGTTTCTTACTAACTTGATTCAATCCTTGTGTGATATGAAATATACAGTTGCTCTCTTATATAAACTAAACAAAATATTTTGCCAAAAATTATATATATCTCAGATGTAATTTGTAACTAGTAGATAGTTGACCTGGTATTTTAGTACTTTAATTTATGAAAAAAAATATTGACTTCAGCTTCATGGACATAGATATTGGACATAATAATAATAATAATAATAATAATAATAATAATAATAATAATAATAATAATAATAATAATAATAATAATAATAATAATAATAATAATAATAATAATAATAATAATAATAATAATATAATAAAATCATAATAATTTTTTATTTTATGTGGTTTTTTCTTTATCAAGAGTGCTCTGGAGCTTATTTTTAGAGCATTTACGCTTATTTTCTGTTCGCAATTTCAATTGAGTAAAAAATATTCTGTTTAGAGTCTCAACTTTTTTACCTAAAATTCTTTTTGAAACGAATGTCAGCCAAATTAAAACAGTTATCCTTACTTTTTATAATCTGTTACGTTTTCTTTGGAAATGTAACTTCTATTAAAGAAAAGGGGTGTTAAAACGGTAACTTAAAGTTTTGCATTATTAATAAATTTATTTATTTATTTATTTATTTATTTATTTATTTATTATTATTGTTATTATTATTATCATTATTATTATTATTATTATTATTATTATTATTATTATTATTATTATTATTATTATTCTCTCTCTCTCTCTCTCTCTCTCTCTCTCTCTCTCTCTCTCTCTCTCTCTCTCTCTCTCTCTCACACTCAACCATACTCTCACTCTGGAACCATCATTATATATATATATATATATATATATATATATATATATTATATAACATAATAATAAATATATATATATATATATATAAATATATATATATATATATATATATATATATATATATATATATATATATATATATATATATATATATATATTGCACCGGGTCTGATTGTGACCCATGTTCCAGTTCCCTCGTCTGGACATCGTATGTCAAGAGACTACAGGATGGTAGGACGGGAATATGTAGATGGTACATCAAAGGGAGACACCTTTCTTACCTCCTGCGGGAGAGGTGCGATTCTCGAGATCGTCGCCACAGCGTCGCCTGGGCTCAGAGAGTTTCCATTTACAAATCTCCACCTTTTTGAACTTGGTGGGCGTAAATCCGTTGTGCGCGCCCCAACTCTTCCTATTATCCGGAGATATATAATTAAAGTCCGGTTCCAGAGTAAATATCTGCCCCAAATTCAATAGACAATGCTGTCGAAAACAAACCTCAGTACTGTGAAACTTTAGTATCATTTAAAGTTCACCAATCTTCAAACACCAAATCAGTATTCTCCAGCATGGTCTTGTCACTTATTCCTGGACTCACACACAGATATCCATATCCCTCCCCCAATAGACCAACATGGACCTACCACTTATCCGTGGACTCCCACACAGATATCCATATCCCCACCCTCCATCTACATAAGCCATAACTCGATCAACTTAATTCAATTAAATATCAATGGTATAAAAACAAAATTAACTGCACCACAGGTACACTGCCTTGGTATTGTATTTCGTCTCTGTCTATCTACTTGAGCGTCCCTTTTTTGCCGGAAACGTGGGGGCTCATTCAGTCTGTGCCCAAAAAAGGGGACCCCCTCAACCCTCAAAATATCGTCCTGTCGCTTTAACCTCCCTCCGTTCATTCTAAAGTTTCGAATCTACCCTTAACAGAAAGAGGATTTGGAAATATCTCAATTCTTCATATTTTATCTCTGATCGCCAGAATGACTTTCTTAAGAAATGTTCTACTGACGATCTCTCTCTCTCTCTCTCTCTCTCTCTCTCTCTCTCTCTTCTCTCTCTCTCTCTCTCTATCTCTCTCTCTCTCCTCTCTCTTGTGTGTCACCTCCCTCTCCATTTACTCTCTCATATGCCACCTCTCTCTCTCTCTCTCTCTCTCTCTCTCTCTCTCTCTCTCTCTCTCTCTCTCTCTCTCTCTCTCTCTCTCTCTCTTCAATGGACCCTCCTCTTCTGAACTCTTCATTTGTATACCTTCTCCACTAATTAAGGATATCTCGTTCTGCTCGTCTTTCTACACAGTCTTATCCCTACTCTATCAGACTACCTGACCCCAGACTTAACAGCTATGCTCAATCTTACATGTACTCTACTGGTAAAGTCTGGAACATATTTCCGTGTATCTGGGCATGTCGGCCTTTAAATTGACCTTGCCTCTGGTGTGTGGTGTGTCCCCAACTCCGTTGGAATTTGGAAGATCTTTGGGGGCTTGTCAATTATCAGTGACTAATGTAGCCGAAGTCAAATTTTTTTCCATAATTTACGTTATCGAACAAAATGTACAGCAGCGCGCATAGTGAAAAATAGTTTGAACTTTTTTTCTATACATTTATATATTACTTTATTACAGCATGTTTAGTTGTGATTTTTTTTTATTGAAACAATGGAAAGTGAAATAAATTATACACTAATATAAGTTTGGTTAGGTTAAGTAAGGTTAATTAAGTTAAATTTCGTTAGGTTACATAGATTTAAATAAATAATTAGGACGTTTTTTTTAAATATTTTTAAAGGTGTTACAATAAAGTTTGATTTTGACTTTTATGAAATAAAAATGTGTTCGAATAAATGCAATCGATATGGATAAAAGTCACTCACGCATAATTGACAAGATCCGATCTCTGGTCTTTAGTCTTTGGTCTCCGGAAGAGATATTAAAAAAGTTATTGGAATAAGTGAAAATATGAGTAAATAATAATAAAAAAAGCGAATTCTCTAATATTTTCCTGATTTAAAGCTAATTTACTTTCAAAAACTGTTGAATACAGGCATGTAATAAATTATATCAAATTACCAATATATTTACGTGAGAAGTTTGATAAAACGTATTAATATAAGTGCTTAACACTCAAAAGTTTGTCTACATTTAAAAAAAAAATAAGAAAAAAAAAATTCAAGCCATTCAAGATTGCTGCAGCCAAAATTAAAGAAATAATAATTTCGACCTTTAATTAATTTTCACAACAGTAAACTAAAGATGGCTGTAGCAAGATTTAATATTTTGATTCAATGAATACTTTCCCTGTAGAATCTTGAAGAAAATTTGGTTAGAAAATGGTTTTTGCAAGAAATGGAAGTATATTTTATGGTAATAAAATCGCTTGCTAAATTATAATAAAATTGTATTACATAAAAAATCAACACATTTTAATAACATACAAATACTATATTAAAGTTAAAAAAAATGGTGTGAAGCGTTAAAACTTCTGATCCAAGTTCTTTTGAAAAATATGGAATCAATTGATAAGTATGCATATGAACAAAACCTATATTTTAATTTTAAAAAATAAAATTTACATGGGTTAATGCGATTTCACTACTTTCGTACTTATTGTTATTGGTCTGATCTACCCTTTATTGTTGGCAAACTAATTTCTCACTATAAGAGCAATTTTTTTTTTTGTGAATAAGTGATTATTTAGCGAAATCTAAATAAATAAAGGAATAAAATGCTTTAAAAGGTATAAATATTAATGTAAACTATTTAAAATAAAATAAAAACAAAGTTAGTGTATTTTTGTAAAAAAAAAAAAGAAAAAAGTGAAAATATTCCCGTTTTAGTTATCACATAGCCGGTAGATGGCGTGAGGGCGCAACCTGTTTACATCCATCGAGGAAAATTGCTAATTTGCGATAGTTTAAGTAAGCTTTGCCTGTACTAAGTATTTTTGCGGCCCTCTACCAAGCATTGTTATGGCCCTGCACTAAGCATTTTTACAGCCCTATACTAAGCATTTTACTGCCCTGTACTAAGCATTTTTACTGCCCTTTAGTGAGCATTTTGTGGCCCTGTACTAAGCATTTTACCGCCCTGCACTAAGCATTTTGGGGCCCTCTATCAAGCATTGTTACTGCCCTGCATTAAGCATTTTTTATAGCCCTGTACTAAGCATTTTTACTGCCCTGCACTGAGCATTTACGACCCTGTACTAAGCATATTTTATGGCCCTGCATTAAGCAGATTTACTGCCCTGAACTAAGCAATTTTACTGCCCTGTAATGAGCATTTTTCATTTGAATTTTGCAAATTCTTTTTGAAGCGAATGTCATGAGCCAAATTAAATCAGTTATCCTTATCTTTTATAATCTGTTACGTTTTCTTTGGAAATGTAACTTCTATTAAAGAAAATGGATGTGGAAACGGTAGCTTAAAATTTTGCATTATTAATAATTTATTATTATTATTATTATTATTATTATTATTATTATTATTATTATTATTATTATTATTATTATTATTATTATTATTATTATTATTATTATTATTATTATTATTATTTAGTACTAAGCATTTTTAAGGCCTTGTACTATATATAAGCATTTATATGGCCAATAGAAGACTGATGAGTCTTAAGAAATTTCGTAGAAAAGTGGAAACAACTATTACCTAAAACCAAAGTTTACCATAATATGGTAAACTTTGGAAACATCTGGTTGTAAACACGTCATTAATATGAAATCTGGTGAGTTCCTAACTCTTTTCAGGCTCATTTTTCGAAAAAAAAATTTTTACGTTTTTCTTTCTCTACAGATCATTTCAAACATTTAATATAAGTTTCATGAGAATCTGTAATGGTCGTTTTTTTATTTATTTATTTTTTTTTATTATATAATTTCCTCCACAGACAGTTATAGATATAAATAAGGAATTTGAGAGCCTAATATTTTATATTTATGGGTTTTCCCTTAAAATTAATAATTATATTATTTCGTAAAATTCTAGGAAAGAAAATAAAATAACATAAATAAAAAAAATATATGAAAATTGAAAACTGAACCGATAAAATTAAGGACATATTATTAATTCTTTTTTTGTTATTTCTTTTTAATTTCAGAGTTAATTGAGCTTCCATTGCTGCAGTTGCCTTATTTCTTTATTTCTTATTCATCATGTAATTGAATGGCTCTACTACTACTACTACTACTACTACTACTACTACTACTACTACTACTACTACTACTAACTAATAATAATAATAATAAAAATAATAAGATATTTTGTACAAAAGTAATAATAATAATAATAATAATAATAATAATAATAATAATAATAATAATATAATAATAATAATAATAATAATAATAAAAATAATAAAATTTTCAGGAAAATGCTTGTAAAACCATCTTGCAATATCTTGCCATACGAATTTTGGATCGATGCCTAATATGGAGAGGTAAGCAGCAATATTTACTCGTAGAAAAGCAAGTCCAAACCCCTTGAGAACATGAGAGAATGAGCGTAGTTGTCTACCTTGAGGTGGGATATTGGGCAGAAATAGGCGGAAATGAGCGTTAATTTTCCACATATATATATATTATATATATATATATATATATATATATATATATATATATATATATATATATATATATATATATATATATATATATATATTATATATATATATATATATATATATATATATATATATATATGAAGTTACATCACTGAAAATATACAACAAAATTAAATATATAATATATATATATATACTAAAGAAAAAAATTATATATATATATATATATGAATAAACAAATACATATTACATAATATTATATATAATATATATATTATGGATATTCAATATTTAGTTTCAATTTTTGAACTTTATTTCCGACGAAAGAGTTTTGAAATTTTAAAGTTTTATGAAATATTAAAGGACTCAAACATAAACTCCAGTACCAAACCTTTACCTCACAGGGGGCACCATTCATTATAGAAAATTTTTAGCGTACCTCACAGGGAGTACCATTAATTATAAAATTATTTCGTTAAGCAAGTTAAATTAAATTAAACCTCACTTATGGGGAGAGGTAAAGGAAGCAAAATATTATATTTATTAAAGATAAAACAACATGCCTAAGCAAACTTCTCTTACCTTCACAAAAAACGGGAGCTATTACAAGTAATGCGCTGAAGAATCTGTTTAAGCCTTTTACGATTAGTACTTCAATCGGATGAGGAGGGATCCCTCTTTGAAGAAAGACGATTCATCCAGGATATTGAAGTACGGGAATAAAACACTGAGAGTCACTGCTTTCATAAAAAAATTACTTAGGGCGTAGCTAGACAAAAAATTGATTAACTTTTTCAAGGAGTCAGCCGGAATATATCAGAGATGTTCCAAACTTTTTTCTTTTCTCTTTCTCAAAATGAATTGAGATTTTTTAGATGGTTGTGCTTTTTCCCTTTTTGCATCAGGCTAGAGCATTTTGCAGAGGCATATTTTATAGCTCAATTTATGAATTTTAAAGTTAGATTTATAGTTAGATTTTTATTAATTTTTAGATTTATATTATAGGTTTGGGACTGGATTCCAATTTGAGAATGATTTAGTGAATTTAATTTAGATACCATTCAAAATTTCAACACTCCCCCTCAAAAATAAAAAAAAATAATGAAATTTTTTTTTTTATTTTTTTTTTTTTTTTAAAAACCTTAACCTAAAACTAGCTACCTAGCTGGAGTTACCTTTTTTATTTATTTACAAAATCTTCTCCAGTATACTTAAATTAAGTCATGTTTCAATAGGTCTTTAATCCTATTTTGAAACTTTACAGCCGCAGCTCTTTTAGGTCTTGTTTGAGTGTCTTGCTGAGGAGAGTCATTTTTGGGTAAAGTAATGTCATCTTTTTGTAAGTCTGGGGTTAGGTTGTCAATAGGAATCTCCAATGGGTAAAGATTATACACATGTCTTTTGGACTGATGTCCCTGTCCTGTTTGTACAGTCACATGTCTGACAATACCTTCATCATCAGGATGAACATCAGTAATTCTAGCTAACTTCCAAAAACATTTTGGAAGCTTACTAGACTCATTTAGCAAACACAATTCCCCAATTTTAGGTGTTTTAGTAATTAGTTTGTGCTGCTTTTTCTCTCTTTCTCTTAAGCCCAATAGATATTCATCTCTCCATTTATTTTTTATAACCTTTAATTGATGGGATAAAGTTTTAAAGTTTTTTACAATAGATTTTTGATCATTAGAAATATAATTAGGATCAACAATTTCCCCTACATCAGTAGAAGAAACTTTGACTTCAGGAGTGGTTAAAAAATTATATTTTACAATATCTTGACCAAAAATTAATTTAAAAGGGGTAATTACATCATAAGAAGGGTCTTCTTTAGAACTGACATAAGTTAATGGACGGGCATTAATTGCATGCATTATTTCTTTTACTATAGTGGAGAAATTACCTACTGAAATAGATCTACCCTTAAGGGAGGTGTACAATGATCTTTTTATTAACCCTACAATTCTCTCTGCTATTCCTAGAGTTCTAGGAGAATAGCTAGCTGTGAATTGCCAAGTTATACCATTTTCTTGCAAATAATTTTGCACTTTAAAATTATGAAACCAATCACTTAAATAACTACTAGCCTTTTTAAAAGTAGACTGGTTATCAGAGATTATTTTTTTAGGTTGAGAATAGGTAAGAGAAAGATGGTAAAGTTCCCTTAAAAATGTCTCTGTTGTCAGATCATAAACCACATGAAGACTGGTAAATCTAGTATTACAACAAGTAAATAATAATATGTAAGATTTAATTTTATTATTATTATCATCTGGGTCTTTTAATAAAATTGGCCCAGCATAATCAATGGCAGTAGTTTGAAATGGGTGTTCATAGTCACTTTTTTCTTTTATGAGGGGACCAACAGTGGGTACCTCATATGCTTTAGCAAAATACCTTTTACATGAAATACACTTTTTTAATATACTTTTTACATAGGACCTTATTTGAGGTATCCAGAATTCCTGCCGAATTAAGTTACAAGTAGCAGATAAACCTGCATGCTTAGCTTTATTATGAGTTTCAATTATTATTAATTTAGTAAAATGACATTTCGGCAGCAAGACGGGGTACCTTGCATTATAAGGTATAGTTCCTGCATACCTGTACCTTCCCATTGTACGAATGATATTATTATCATCCATAAATAATTTCAGATCTTTTTGAAGATTGGTTAGGTCTTCAATAGGTCTACCTTGATTTAAATTTACTAAATTTGTCAATTCTTGGGAAAAGTATTTCTTTTGGAAATACTTTATCCAAAATTCAGTTGCAACTTTATTATATGAATTATTTGAATTTATTTGTTCTACACGTTGTTCAATAGAAAGGTCAGGTTGAGGATTATATTTATTAGTTTTAAAATATTTTAGATTATGAATAAACCTGATTACATAACCTGTTATTCTAAGGGCTTTATTCCTATTTGAGAATCTTTCAATGTTAAATAATGGTTCAGTATGACTTTCTACTTGGGGTTCTGGCAAATCATTAGTGGTTTGAAGTAAAGAATTTATGCTAAGTTTTGAATTGAAATTTACAAGAATAGTATTAGGAAGGGAGTTTGGATCTTTAAGAAATGAAGGACCAGTTAAATAAAATTGCTTATACTTTAGAAATTTCTTTGTGGTAAGATTTCTAGTCAACAAATCAGCAGGATTATTTACACCTGAAACATGTCTTAAGCTTATATCAAAGGGGAAAGAACAGCAAGTAGTTTGAATTTCTTGAATTCTATTGCTAACAAATACAGATTTAATTTTTAAGTCCTTTTGATTTAACCAGTTTGCACAAACCAAAGAATCAGTCCAAATAGTAGTTCTGAAAAATGAACCATTTTTATTATAGGTTTCAATTAAATATTTAATGACATTAACGCCTAAACAGATGGCTAACAACTCAAGTTGACAAATTGAATAATTTTTACTCTTTGGACTAATTCTTGACTTGGCATATATAAATTTTGAATTTTGTGTTAAAGTAGATCGTATCTACTGGTAACAACCTACATATGAATAATGAAACACATTGAATAAATGGATATTTTACTAAATACTAACCCTATTATACACAGGCGTGTTTACACATCAAGATTCACGCTATAACTGTAAACAATAACAAGACTATGATGCATTTTATAAATATGGCCATGTTGCCAGAATTCTCTCTACTGGCATAGTAGCCAAAACACATATTTAAAATACATAAAATATAATTTCATAGAATAAACAATATTATTCAACACTCTCCCTTATTGTTTATTCTGCAACGTTGGTTAGTCCATTCCAATTTTTCCGTTCAGCATCATTAATCTTGGTTGATGTAGAGGCTTTGTGAGTCCATCTGCAAGTTGATTCTCACTGCTAATCTTGAGTACTTCTATTTCATCATTTTGAACTTTTTCTCTAATGAAGAAATGGCGTACTTTTATATGCTTGGTCCTTTTGTGAAATTCTGGATTCTTACTGAGTTTAATAGCTGCTTCATTGTCAATCCAAAGAGTAGGTTTCTTGAAGACTTCTGTAATTTCTTCCAAAAGTTGATGAAGCCACACAATTTCTTTTGTTGCTTCACTTGCTGCCATAATTTCAGCTTCTGTTGTTGAAATAGCAACTGAACTTTGCTTTTGACTACTCCATGAAATTGCTCCTCCAGCATATAAACAAACAATTCCAGTTGTTGAATGCCCTGTTCTTAAATCCCCAGCATGATCTGCATCACTGTACCCTTCCAGATGATCTTGTTCAGAATCACATTTATAAATAATACCCTTCTCTTGTGTACCCTTCAAGTATCTGAACACTCTTTTAACTTTTGTAACATCTTCTATTGATGGATTTTCTACACTCCTGGCAAGATAATTAACAGCAAATGCAATATCTGGTCTTGTTGCTGTTGCAAGATATAGAAGAGCTCCTATTGCTGATCTGTAAGGGAAACTCTCCCTGGCTTCAATATCATGTGTAACATTATCCTTTAAAATGGGTGTTGACACTGCATTGCAATTTTCCATACCAAATTCCTTTAGTATTCTTTTAGTATAACATGACTGACTAATTTTCTTTGAACCATCATTTCTTGATTCAATTTCAATTCCTAAAAAATATGTTGCAGGTTTATATGTTATTTTGAATTCCTTTTTTAATTCTTCTAAAAATTTCTGCAATTCTGCTTGACTTGTTGATGCAACTAGTCCATCATCAACATATAATGCAAGTATGATTTTATGTCCATTCTGATTTCTTATGTAAAGACAAGGATCAGCTGTACTTTTACCAAAATTAAGTTTTGAAAGAAAGTTTCCAAGTCTTTCATTCCAGCATCTTGGTGCTTGCTTAAGCCCATACAAACTGCGTTTTAATTTGCATACTTTGTCTGTCCCATCTTCAAAACCTTTGGGTTGTTTCATATATATTTCTTCTGATAAATTTCCATAAAGAAATGCTGTTGAAACATCAAATTGTATTAAGGACATATTTTCTTTAGTTGCTACACTTATTAAAGTCCTTACAGTACTTTTATTTGCTACTGGACTGAATGTTTGCTCATAGTCAATTCCTTTATGTTGACTATACCCTTTTGCAACTAATCTTGCTTTATATTTGTCAACTGTACCATCTGGATTCATTTTAATTTTATAAATCCATTTGTTTTCAATTGGTTTTCTTCCTGGTGGTAATTCAACTAGTTCCCATGTTTGATTTTCTTTCAATGATTTCATTTCATTTTTCATTGAATTAACCCATTTTTTCTTATGCTTACTCTGCATAGCTTCTTTATAATTTTCAGGTTCTTCCATATCTTCTAATAATAGATAAGTACTGTAGTCATCAAACCTTGATGGCTTTTTAATTACTGATCTGTCTCTTAATTGTTTTGTGCTTACTATTCTATTTTGTTCTTCTATTTCTGAATCAGATTCTATTTCTGTATCAGATTCTATTTCTGTATCAGATTCTGTTTCTATATCAGATTCTATTTCTGTATGTGATGAGTTTAACCTAATTATAGATGTACTGTCATCAGTTTCTGTATTTTCTCTATTTGATTCTTTCTTTTTATTTTCTTTTTCTGATTCTATTTCATCTGATATTGAAGTTGAAAGTTCTTCTCTTTCAAATACTACATCTCTGCATCTAAACACAAAATTATTTGCTTGATCATATATTCTGTAGCTTTCATCTCCATCATAACCAATTAACACACCTGATTTTGCTTTTGGGTCTAACTTTCTTCTTTTCTTATCTGGAATCCACCCACTGCATGCTGTTCCGATTACACGTAGATGCTTGATTCTGGGCTTTCTATCATACCAGATTTCAAAAGGCGTTTTCCCATCAACTGTGGATTTTCCAGTTCTATTTATTATATATGCTGCTGTGTTAATTAATTCTGCCCAACACTTCTGTGGAAATTTTACTTTTGAATACATGAGTGATCTAGCCGCTTCAACTAGCGTTCTATTTTCTTTTTCCACTCTATTTTGTTGTGGAGTATATGGAGCCGTTAATCTTTGTCTTACACCATATTTATGTAAAAGCTTTTTAACTAACTTATTATTAAATTCTAAGCCATTATCACTTAAAAATTCTCTGATTGGATGTCCCTGTACTTTCGCTTCTTCAAGTACTTGCTCCAATTTTTCTACAACTTCTGATTTTTCTTTAATAAAATATACAAATCTCATTTTTGAGAAATCATCTTTGAAACATACAAAATATTTATAACCTGAGTTTGATAATACTTGAAATGGTCCACAAACATCTGCAAATAGCAATTCTCCTTGTTTAGTACTATTTGGTCTTTTTCCAAAATTCTGACGATGCATTTTTCCATTTATACATCCTGTACAATTTCTGTTATCAAGGTGAGTTTCAATATTTAGTTCTCTTTTGATCAGATTTCTTATGTGTCTTCTATCCTGATGTCCCATTCTTTCATGATATAACTGTAATAGATCCTTTTCTTCAAGTGCATTTATTTCTGGTATATGGGAGATTTTAGCTTTCATTGCAACTTTGAATAACCCTTCCTTTAGTTTACGATAGCCATTAAAATAGGCTTTTTTGTCTACCATAAAACTACATACACTTGGTTCAGATATAAATTCACTATTTGGATGCTTATCATGAGCTGCTAATACTGAAAATAAATTTTTTTCTTAATATCAGGAACATACCAAACATCATTCAAAAATAATTGAGATATTTTTCCATCTACAACTGATTCTACTTCAATTGTTCCATATCCTAACACATTTGCTTCCTGACCATTTGCTGATTTTACCTTGACTGAATGCTCAAATTCATTAAAAGTTTTAAAATAACTTTTCTCATTTGTTATGTGTTTTGTAGCGCCATTATCAAAATACCAATTTTCTCTATCATTTTCTTCGGAAATAAAAACTTGTTCATCTACCGCTAACATAAAAGCATTAACTTCTGTTTTAAGTTTTTAACTTTTGAATTTTCTTTATTTTCATAATTTGCATTTCTTTCTGGCTTTATTTTTCTTTCTGGTCTACCATCTGCAATCCATTTTCTGCAATTTTTGATCCAGTGACCTTTTAAATGGCAGTAATTACAAGGAAATTTCTTCATTTTATCTTTGGTTCTATTTTCTCTGTAGTTTCCTTTTATTGTTAACGCTTCTTGATTTTCTGACTTAACCTTTGATGCCAACTTATTTGCTTCTGTGCAAAGCCAAGTTACCAAATTATCTATACTTCTTTCTTTTCTATTACTATGAATCATGAGCCATGTAGTTTGGAAATTTGAATAATCCTTTGGCAAAATTTCAAAAATCTTACATATGAGAAATATCTCTGGCAATGTACCTTCATTCTTCTCTTGAATTTTGACAATTTCTTCCTGAAGATTACCCCAGAGCTGTCTTATTGAAGATAAATTTCCAGCCATGTCTAATTTCTCATTCCATTTGTAAGAAAAAAACTGTGAACAAACATCGTAAACTTTGTTTTCTTCAACTCCTGCAAAAAGATTGTGTAGTTCCTTCCATACTTCATCTGGCTTCAAAAGATTCCTTATTTGACTTCTAATACTTTGGCTTGAGGTTGAAACCAACAAAAACATTACATCTGATTGAGTTTTGTTGAATTTGTCTAATTTCTTTTTGTATGCATTTTTCTCTTCAACTGTTGCTGTGGTACTGGGTTCTTGTGGCTTTTCTAATTTACCATTGATTGCTTCTATTGCATCTGGTATACCACTTAGCCTTATTTGCATAAGATGCTTCCAATCTTCCCAGTTTGCCTTACCTTGTAGTGAATCAATTTTCTGCATTGACAAATCCATATTTAACTATATAATAGGCTTTCTAATTCTATTTTAGAGTTTATCTAGGCCTATTTCTTAATTCTATTATAGGGTTTATCTAGGCCTATTTCCTAATTCTATTATAGGGCTGACCTAGGCCT
>JABUQX010011461.1:27500-55000 GCA_015478945.1 Trachelipus rathkii | reverse complement strand
GAATAGGAAGCTCTTCTGCAAGGAGCGCGAAAGGGTTAAGAATGAGAATAAAGAGAATCTGCTTAGAATAATGAATAAGGATGGTGCTTTTATAACTGATGAAATGGATGAGGGGAGTGTGGGAAAGAACACTTCGAAAATCTGCATAATATTGGCAGTAACGAAGAGGTGATAGTGAATGTGTGTGGGTTTGATGGTGTAAGACGGAATAGGTATTTAGGGATGAGGTTATTAGCAAGGAGAAGGTAATGGGTTAGAGTGAAAACGTTGAAGAATGGTAAATCTGCAGGTATAGATTGAGAATTACTGGTGAAATGATCAAGAACGGAGGCGAGATGGTGATTGATTGGATTTGGAAGTTGTGTAATAAAGCGTTTATGGAGGGTATAGTTCCAAGGATTGGAGGAGAGCAGTAATAGTACCCTTATATAAGGGTAAGGAGATAAGGGGAACTGCAGAAATTATAGATAAGTTTATTGAGTGTTGTAGGTAGGAACCGACCGGGGCCCCGGCCCCGGCCAAAAATCAGGCAAAACCGGGGTTTTTCTACCGGGGTAACTGTAAATTTACACTAAATAATAGGGGGTTAAATCAAACAAAATAAAAAAATATATTTTACTTCATTACTCCTTGTTATAAGTTGTTGCAAAATATAAACATACTAAATATAATCAATTTTTTTTTTGTATTTACTATGATTTCAAATTAAAATTGAGGCCAAATTATAATTTTTCCGAGTTTTTAACATAAAAATATTCGAAATTTGATATATCAAACGAATTCGGAAAAGGAAAAAAATATAATTGTTAAAATATTAATGTATTTATTTATTTAAAGTAAATATCTTCAAGAAAAACAAATATTTTCCGAAATCTCTTTTCAAAATTATTTATTTAAAATGAATTAAAATATATATATATATATATATATATATATATATATATATATATATATATATATATATATATATATATATATATATATATATATATATAATATATATATAGATAGATATTATATATATATATATATATATATATATATATATATATATATATATTGTATATGGATGGGGTTATGAAAGAATTCGAGGTGGGGATGGCAGGAAATGGTGTTAGAATGGTGGAGAATGGAGATGAGTGGAGGGTGCCCTACCTATTATATGCGGATGATTTGGTTCTGTGTGGCGAATCTGAAGAGAGTTTGAGAGGATTGGTAGAGAGATTTGGCAGGGTGTGTAAAAGGAGGGGCTTGAAAGTAAACGTGGATAAGAGTAAGGTTATGGTTGTGAGTGAGGACAGTCCTCAGTGTGAAGTTATGTTAGATGGTGAGCAGCTGGAACAAGTGTCCGAGTATAAATTTAGGTATATGTTGGATGAGAAGGAACGGACGATGCAGAGTGTAGTAGGAAAGTTGTGAATAGGCAGGAAGGTGGTTGCTGGTCCAATTAAATCGTTGGTGAATGTAAAGGGGGGGGGGAGGACTTTAAAAAGGGGACTAAGTCTTGAGTCGGCTAGAGTCTTACATGAGCATATGTTGTTACCTGTGTTATTGTATAGTAGTGAGACTATGGTCTGGAATAAGAAGTATAGATCTAAAGTTCAATGTGTTCAGATGGACAATCTTAGTGGTGTGCTAGGTGTGAGAAGAATTGATAAAATGAGGAATGAACGTATTAGAGAGTTGTGTGGTGTGAAGAAAGGGGTAAATGAGAGGAGTCAATGAGCGTAGTTGAAATAGTTTAGTCTTATGGAAAGGATGAATGATAGTCGGTTAATTAAGCGGATGTAATAGTGCGAGTGTGTTGCGGAACCCGACCGCTGGAAGACGAAGAAAAAAAGTGGATTGAGTCAATAAACGAATGTTGTTTGAAGGAGAGAAATCTGAAGTTTGTAGCAGGCCGAGAAGAAATGGTGTATAACAGGAGGATATGCGGGGATTGTGAGGGGGATGTTATGGACACCTGGGCCAAGGGATGAACCCTTACCTTGGGACGATCTACCATAGTGAGGGTCCAACGCTGTCCCATGAAGCTTTAGGGTGGATATTCTGAACTGCGTGAGTTCTCACTAATTAATGGTTACTGAGGGGCGGTTTAAGGCTGGCTTCTTTTCGACTTATGATTGTACTCCTACTGTTTTCTGTTCCGATGCTCGTTACGCACCTTAGTCCCTTCTTTGAAAATAGAAGGAGATAAGAAGAAGAAGATATATATATATATATAATATATATAAATATATATATATATATATATATATATATATATATATATATATATAGTATATATTATATATATATAATATAATATATATTATATATAATATATATATATATATATATTATAATACAACTATTCTTCTAGAAAATCAATTATTTTTTAAAAATTTTTTCGAAAAATATTTTATTTATTGAATAATTAAATGTATTCCTTTTTTTATAATTAAAATTATTAATTTAATTGAATTATATATTTAATTTTCATCCTACGTTTTAAGACTTTCAGTGTTTTGACCTTACATTTCTATTTTTAGCTAACCCACCCCGGTCCCCGGCTAAATTTAGGAGCAGCCCCGGGCCCCGGCCAAAATTCCCGCCGGCGGTCCCTAGTTGTAGGGAAGATTATATGCTGGTATTTTGGTCAAAGAGTTGGGTCGAGTGACTAAAGGACTGATTGTGAAGAAGAACAAGGGTGCGTTTAGGAGTGGTAGAGGATGTGGGATCAAATCTTTACATTGAAACAAATGATTGAGAAAATGAGGGAGAAGAAGAATAAATTGTATTTAGAGTTTTTATGGATTTGCAACAGGCGTTATGATAGGGTTTAATAGGGAAGCTCTATGGCAGGTGTTATAGATATATGGTGTTGGTGGCTAGACTGCTGAATGAAATCAAAAGTATGTTTGACGGATGATGATAGTGAGGTGTGTGTAAGAATAAATGGTGTCAAAGGTGATTGATTTAGTATTAATAGCGGAGTGGCAGGGATAATATGTGTAGTCTCCTTGGTTATTCAATTTATATATGGATGGGTTATGAAAAGAATTAGAGATGAGGGTGGCAGGAAATATGGTGTTCGAATAATGGAGAATGGAGATAGTGGAGGGGTACCCTACCTATTATATGCGGGATGATTTGGTTCTTTGTGGTGGAATCTGAAGAGAGTTTGAGAAGATTGCTAGAGAGATTTGGCAGGGTGTGTGTAAAAGGAGGGGTTTGAAATAAACGTAGATAAGAGAAAGGTTATGGTTGTGATGAGGATAGCCCTCAGTGTGAAGTTATGTTAGATGGTGTGCAGCTGGAAACAAGTGTCTGAGTTTAAAATATTTAGGATATATGTTGGAGAGAAGGGAACCGATGATGCAGAGTGTAGTAGAAGAGTTGTGAATGGCGAAGGTAGCTGGGGCAATTAAATCGTTGGTGAATGTAAAAGGACTAAGTCTGGAGTGCCCTAGGGTCTTGCATGAGGTGTTGTTTACCTGTTATTGTTATAGTAGTGAGACTATGTCTGGATAAGTAGTATAGATCTAAAGTTCAATGGTGTTCAGATGGACAATCTTTAGGGGCGTTCTAGGTATTGAGAAAGAATTGATAAATGAGAATGAGCGATATTTAGAGAGTTGTGTGGTGTAAAGAAAGGGGTAAACGAGAGAATAAAGAAAAAGTATGTTGAGATGTTTGGTCATGTGGAAAGGATTGAAATGGATAGTCGTTTGTTAGCGGATGTATAGGTGAAGATGTGTTGGAACCGCACCGGCTGGGAGACCAAAGAAAAAGTGAAGTAAAGGAATGCTTGCAGGAGAGAAATGAGTTTGGCAGAGGCGAAAGAAAGGTGCATTGATAGGAGAGAATGGCGGGTGTTGTAAGGTGTATGTTGTGCCAAGCCTAGCCCAGGGATGAACCTAGACATGACGATTTACCATTGTGAGGATCCGGTCGCTGGTCCCGTTGAAGCTCAGGGTATTTCTGATGCGACGAGTTCTTACTACAGGGTTCAACACTTTCTGGAAATCAGGGAAAGTCAGGGAAAAAAAAATGGTCAGGGAAAGTCAGGGAACTTTTAAAATATTGCTAAAGTCAGGGAAATTTCCAAAAAAGTCATGAAAAGGTCAGGGAAATTTTAAAAAATTTCCAAAACATTTTTTTGTTTATGCCGCGACCATTTACATATTTTGATATATATTTTTTTCCTTTACTGTATAATTGTGGAATGAGAGATGTATTTGATAAGTGAATGAAAAGGATGGCGAGGAATGACATTCCATAAATCTACTTCTATCCTGTTCTTTCTATTTTTAGTTCACTATTACCTACTATTCTTCCTATTCTGTTCGTAGAGGTTGTTCCAATTCATCCTTCGCAATTGAGGTGATGGTATATGGATGTGTTTTAGACTGTATGACTTATGACTTAATCTGTTTATATCTTTTTCTTTTTAGGGAATTATACTTTTTGAGGTGTTTTTTTTTTTTGAGGTTTGACAAGGGATTTTTTGTTTTTTTTGTAGTTGAAGGTTTTTATTATTTTTTTATAAAATGACTTCAAAAAAAAAAACTAACTTTAACGACCAGTGGTTGGACGTCAAACTGAAACCACAGTTTATCAGGTGGTTGGGTAAAGGACCCGTACTTAATATTATGGAAAGATTTCTTAAGTCCAGAAAAATGCCTGCTACAACCAACAACTAAGCTTTGCATTAGATTTACATGACAAACTTGAATGCCAGACTGTGCAAATCAAAATGACAGAAAAGATATTAGAAAGATATCCTCTGAAGTACAAGCCTGTCCAATGGCTCTCATCATTGGATCCTAGTATAGTTTTTCATCAGCCAGAACAGGGGAAACAAAGATTTAAAGATTTGCTTTTTTGCTAGAGGCATTGTACACCAATAACTGAATCACAGATTCTGTTTGCTGAGAAAGAAAAAGCACTATACTCTACTTTGCAGTGAAGCTCATTCTACCCTTGAATTAAAATTCAAAATATTTTTGGATGGTGATTGTCCTTCTAAGAGATGAGTTTTTTCTTCTATAGTACCTGGGAATCAATGTTATGCGGAATTGTGCCAAATTATTAAATTGGGACTGATATTTTCGCATGGAAATGCGACAGTGGAAGGAGGGTTTTCTATAAATTAAGCAATTTTAGTGGAGAATCTGAAAGAACATAGTCTGATTTCTCAAAGGACAGTGCACAATTCTATAAGATCTCATGAAAGTATTCATAAAGTTCCTATCACTCAAAAAATGTTGACAAATGTAAGAGCTGCCCATAGGAGATATAAAGAACATCTCAAAGAGTCAAAACAGAAAGAAAAAGAAGAGAATAAAAAGGTTGAAAAAAGAATATTATCCATACAGATCAATAAACTTGAAGAGCAGAGAAAGATGTTAAAACTGAAGGCTTTAACAGAAGAAGCCGCTATAAAAATAAAATTCAAATGCTTGAGAAGAAAAAGTTAATCTAAATCTCCCCATTTAGAACTTTTGTGATTACAGTGGACGCTATTCACCTAGGCTATTAATGTAAGCTTTTAATTTATTTTCTTTTTGTATAAATAAAACTGTTTTCTTTTGAAAAAATAAAAAAAAGGAGTGCTTTGGACGGCTATGGGTAAGGTATAGGCTTATTACTAAAAAAAAAAATATTTTTTTAAATTCATCCATGATGAACAATTTCTAAAGTAAGTTTTCAATAATTTAATGTATAACTGAGTAATAGGCTGCAATAATAATTAATAGATATTTTATACACCAAAAATTAACGACACGCTGGTCAGGGAAAATTGGCGGATTTTGGTCAGGGAAAGTCAGGGAAAGTCAGGAAAATCAAATTTTGTGTGAACCCTGTACTAATTAATGGTACAGAGGGGGCGGTAAGGCTGGGCTTTCTTTTCGACTTTTGTTATATTCTCCTACTACTTTTCTTTTCCGATGCATGTAACGCACCTTACTCCCAATCTTGGGGAAAAAAGGTAGATGAAGAAGAATATATATAGTGGTAGATATAAAGGGGAAAAAATATAAACATAATTTTATTGCTATATGCATTTATATATATATACTGTTATATCTATATATATATATAATATATATGTTATTTTTTATATATATATTTATTATTATTATTATTATATTATTATTATTATTATTATTATTATTATTATTATTATTATTATTATTATTATATATTATTATTATTATTATTATTATTATTATTATTATTATTATTATTATTATTATTATTATTATTATTATTATTAATTATATTATAATTATTATTTATTATTTATTGTTTATTATTTTTTATTATTAGTTAATTATTTATTATTTCATTATTATTATTATTATTATTATTATTTTATTATATTATATTATTATTATTATATTTATATTAGTGTTTTATAGTTTTTTTCTTATGTTTTTACAATTTGTGCTTAGTATTCTTATTACATTATTAATTATTAATTATTATAATTATTATTATTATTCCAGAATAAATGTTTTCAGCTCAAGACGAGTTATTTTGAATTCAATATCGAATGATGACCATTTCGCATATACAAATGCTGAGGAAGCTCTTATCCAATCTGTAATTATTTGTTTTTCAACTTTGCTTGAAATTTAAATGACTTAGTTAAGGAGAATTATTTTAGATGCTCTTTTAAAAGATATTTAAATATTTGTCTTCATTTCAAATTTGCCCAATTGGCTACAGGTTTCTTTGTACATTTATCAAAGCATCTGCAAGATTAGGTTTGATTCAAAGTCTTTTGCATTATCATTCAAAAAATATTTGATATTTTTTCATTTTTTTATATGATGGAAAAATTATATTTTTATTTTTTTATTTAAAGGTAAATATTAATGATGGTATTGTTCAGCTTACTCCCGAAGTAGTTGCAATGCCTGTAAACTAACGACCTTTGTTTCCACTCTTCTCAACTCAGTCGGGTCCTTGAATGATTTTACGTTGCCACTTCCTTAATGAGGTATTCACATGCAATTTAATTTCATAATATTTTCGTTAATTCTTAATTCTGATTTTACTTCATTAAAAATTCACACCCACACTCACGCATATATATTATATATATATATTTATATATATTTATTAATATTATAATTTATAAAATAATTATATATATATATATATTATATATATATATATATATATATATATATATATATATATATATAATATATATATATATATATATATATATATATATATATATCATATATATATATATATATATATATATATATATATATATATATATATATATATATATAGATAGAACCGGCAACCGCTCTTGGGCGGTTCCACAGGTCGAGAAAGGAAGATATAGAGAAGTCGGCACGGGGGGCGTCGAGAGCGGAGCACCCGAAGGAGGTGCTCCATTGTGTCCTGGGAATTGTGACATCTGGTGCAAGTGGGGGAAGTAACATTGTCTAGTTTGAATCTATATTTATATTGTAAAAGTTTTGGGTGGTGACCTGATCTGCTCCGGGCGAGGTCAATTTGGCCTCTTCTGGACAGTGTTTCTTCTATAGGGGAAATTTTTGGGGAGGGGGAGTTTAGTAAATTGTTAGGGGGCGGTTTTGTGCGTACGTGTTAGTTAGATGTATGTGTATGAATATGAGTGAGCCATGTCTTATTTGGGAGGAGGAGGAGGGGTATGGGTTGTGTAAATGTCTTTATTAGAATTGGCTGGTTGAGGATGGGTGGGGATTTTTAGTCTGTGTCGTGGGCGGTTGAGAATATTTTGGTGACATTACATGGGTGTTGGATTAGGTTTTCTTGGTAGAATTGGGGTCCCACCTTTCTCCAGGTGGTGGAGATAGGAAGGATGTAAGTCTCGTCATGTAAAATGTTGGATGGGAGTAGTTTTGGTGCATCCAGTGATAATTCTTTTGGTGCATCCGGTGATTTGCAATTTTTACGCAGGAGACCAAGCCGGTGCAGGAAACCATGCGTGGGATGCATAGTTTATATTTGTTCTGAGGAGTTGTTTATAGGTGGTGGTAGGTATGTTTTCCTGTCACTGAAGTTGTTTGGGAAAGGGTTCGGAGGATGTTTAGTTTCATTTAGTTGATGAGGTAATTGGGTCAATGTGGGCTGAAAACGTCATGTGGTGTGTCATACGGTAAGTTCCTATATTTTGCGGTGGTTTTGTTTAGGGGGAACGGATTGTGTTCAGGAAAACTATTGGAAGGAGTAAGATGTGCACGGTCGGTGGTTAGGAGAGTGATGGAGGATTTGTGGGGGAGGCGGTCATTCTATTGGGAGAGTAACTAAGTTTCTAATTGTTGTAAGTATTCTTGGGTGTGAAGAGTGGCTAGAGATGGGCAAGTCTGCAGTGAACAGATTGAAAAGGAATGGAGAGAGAATGGGCCCTGTGGAACCGCCGTTTTAGTTTAATGGACGTGGGAGAGAATGTTATTGGAGAACTTTGCAAAACGGTTAGTGGAGAAAATTAGAAAGCCATTTTTTGTCGTATTTATAGGGGGGATTGTAAGGATTTTTTGTTATAAGAATGTATGTGGCGGACAGTTCAAAGTTTTATTGATGTCGATTGCTGTGAGAATGGATCTATGGGATGGGGATTGGAGCCATTGGTGATGTGTTGGGTGAGGGAGGTAAGGGCTGTAGTGGTGGAGTGGTTGCATTTAAAGCCATGTTGGAAATCTGGGAGGATGATGAAAGTGAAAATTTTGTTTAATATTAATTTTTCCAGCAGTTTACTGATGGAGGAGAGGAGAGAAATTGGGCGGTAAGAATATATATATATATGTAGAGTGAAAATGGTAGAGTGAGAAAGTTGAAAGAATGGTAAATCTGCAGTATAGATGAAAATTACTGGTGAAATGATCAAGAACGGGGCGAGATGGTGATGATTGGATTGGAAGTTGTGTAATAAAGCGTTTATGGAGGGTATAGTTCCAAGGGATTGGAGTGAGAGCGGAAATAGTACCCTTATATAAGGGTAAGAGAGAAAAGGGGAATTGTAGAAATTATAGGGGAATAAGTTTATTGAGTGTTGTAGGAAGGTATAGCTGGTATTTTGGTTAAAAGAGTTGTCGAGTGACTGAGGGGATGGTGGTGAAAAGAAACAAGGTGCGTTATAGGAGGGTAGAAGGATGTTGTGGATCAAATCTTTTACATTGAAACAAATGATTGAGAAAATGAGGGAGAAGAAGAATAAATTATATTTAGGTTTTATGGATTTACAACAGGCGTATGATAGAGTTAATAGGGAAGCTTTATGGCAGGTATTAGTGATATTATGGTGGTCGGTGCCTAGGCTTGCTGAAATGAATCAAAAAGTATGTATGACGATAGTGAAGCGTGTGTAAGAATAAATGGTGTCAATGGTGATTGGTTTAGGATTAATAGTGGAGTGAGACAGGGTTGTGTTGTTAGGGAGAGTTAATGGAAAGAAGACCCGGATATTAACTGTTAACAGAGGTCCCCAAACCACCCGATAAATTTAGAAAGTGAGATCAGAAACTAAGACAGCGTCGAAGATCAGAGACTAAAAGGAACTGTCAGTAAAGATTAATGAATTAATTCTAATAGAGAAACAGAGACAGAGAGAAAATTAGTCAGTTAGTACTACTGTTACTGTGGCGACTAGGTGTTAAAAGGTTAGTCTGAAAACACTAACTAAGTTAATATTTAACCTACCTACACCGCTATTAATGATAGCATTAGTTAATTTCTAACGGTAACTACGTAATTACCATTGAACAATTCCACTTCGGTCTTTATGCAAATGATGAATCTTCAGTAAGTGGACGTGATGAAGATTCCCTTTTGCACAATATAACAAATTCGATGAATTGATGATCAAGGGAAAGAAAACAATACGTCTTAAAATAACGTTTATTAAATATCAATTAATGGGGGGGGGGGTAATCTAAATGTGACGATTCTGAGTATCTGTTAGCTGCTGGTTTGGTCTAAGAGTAGACCCAAACCTAAGATCGTGTTGAATTGAAGATCAGACAATTCAATTAAGTAAATTCAAGTCAAGTTCCCAGAGTAAGTGCAATAAACAAGGAACAATAACAATGAGACTCTTATCTTTATGTTTGTCGTTGTAACACTCCCAGTGCTGAATTGAAGGTGGTTCTGCTTTTCGGCGGTAGAATTTCGGGTAGTAGACTTTACAAAGATTTCACAAAATAGTAGATGAAATGAAACAGCAGTGGGTCCCGTACACTAGAACAATAGACAGTAATTCTCGGCACTAGAATGGACAATGTGCCCCTGCACTAGACTGGAGACGATAAGCTCCAGCACTAGAACCTGAGAAATATAAAAGTAGGCATGATGTAAAATTGTGCTCCTTACAGAAAACAAAAATAAGATATATACTTAAGCATGGCTTAACTTAGCTTCAACTTACCCTTGGGGAGTAATATCAATTCTTCCTCCAAGGGTTGTTGGTCAAATCTTGGGTAAGCTCGGAGAACTGCTGCAATACTGCAAAAAGGAATAACCATAAGCCATGCCACACAGGTATCTCAAAATGGAGCAACATACACCTCTATAAAACAATAAGACAATTAGTATCAACATAGTAAAAGTAACATCTTACTTTTACGGAGGTGAAATCCCTTGTCCACAAGGAATCCTAATGCCTGATGTAGTGAATGAGTGAATGGACAGAATAAAATTTGTTCCACTTCACAAAATATTTATAGCTGAAAATGGCTACTATCTACGTTTATATATTCCTAAAAAACAGTAGATTAGTAGATTTGGGGAAAAAAGTTCTGATTATGGCACAAAAGCATACAAATGAGAATAAATCTTAAATCTAAAAATACACCAAATATATTGGTGATGCACATATTCAAATAGAGTAGGAGTTACTGTGACAGCAACCCCTACAGCGACTTCCATTAAAAATAAGAACTAAGTTAAATTTCTTATAATAATTAATTATAAAGCCGATGATCTGTTAATGAGTGGTAGGCGGCGAGGAGATGGGATTAACCGAAAAATGATGGAAAATCAAAAGAACTGATTACATCCTTAACCACACAAAACCAGAAAACCAAAATTTTGAGAAACGGAAAACTGAAATATTGACAGAGCAATATAATATTTACAAATATTTACACTGACAACTGTTGTCTGTTCTGTTTACTGAAGAGAAGGAAGAACACGTGCCCGACGGGATTGAAGCACTAGTTCCTCTTCTTCGATAAAGATTTTTATCGAATTCAAAATTAGAGAACGTCTATGGTCGGATAAAGAACCATAATCATACCTCTCCAACATTATCCGCATTTCCAATCGGATTCTATCGAGTTGTTGCTGGTCGGACCCAGCCAGCTGAGAACGGTGTGATAATGGTAAAGACGTTGTAGGGGTAACAGACGGGTAGTCGGGCAGATGACTCGAGGTTGATGGGTGCTCCGACTGTGGAGTTGTATAGGCTGAAGCGGAGTGAGGCCACGGAGGTATAAAAGCTGATGGAGGCAATTCAGTGAAAGGAGCCGCACCCAACCGCCTCTCGATGTTGGATAAAGTTCGAGAAGTAGACGGTCGAGGTGGGTCATTTGCGGATTGGATTGGTTGTCTCCTTTCCTCGCTTCTAGTAGAGGTCGAAGTAGATGGTAGATGGCTAGTTCGTGAGTGAACAGAAGGCCGTGGACGAGTAGGACGAGACAGAGCGTGCGAGGTGAAGAAACTCTTATATTTCCTCATGAACTGTTCCAGGAACAAACGATTGGCATGTAACCCATCATATAGCATCGGAGATTGAAGAAACATCTGTTTTTTCTTAATGTATCTGAGATGTGGGGTGGTTTTATACTCCGGCGTGCCTCGTTTGGTTCCATAATAATAATTAAAAACCTCACTACCGCGAAGAGTGGTTTTATCAGTCCACTTATAACGATAATATGCCAAATCTTCAAACAAGACGAAGGATCTGATAGAGTGTTCTCTCATTAACCGAGGGGACATGGAGTCATCATCTTTGAGGTGATCGGCAAAAGCTGGACCCCATGCTTTCGTGATCCGCTTTTGGTTAAAGACGTACATGTCTTTAACTGGAGGAATCATGAGGTAAACTTTGACCCTCGGATTTTTCTTTTTGGCATATTTCGTGATTTGATCCATGATGTTGGGTACACCCTCGACTGTAAAGTTGACCACAGGCTCAAAAACTGTTGTTGACTTGTCTCCATTAGAGATGGATTTTTTCTGCCAGGCCAAGGGTGTAAGTGCCCATATCAGGATGAAGTCAACGTCGGGTTTCATGAGGGTTTCGATATAGGGAGGACAGTCGTGGATAGTCCGACCCGAACCATAATCCACCCTTACATGAAGGTTGAATTGTTCTCTGAGCAGTTTCTTCTCTCGGCGGAGCAACTCCAATTCGCTGGCTCCAACTGCTAAGAGAGTCTTCATACTGCAAAGAGAATTACAGGGGCTTTATTATTTGCATCCGTGGTGTAAGTGATACATAATAATTAAGTGTAATCTTGTTCCTTCTAAAAATATTCTAAAAATATTCAAAATTTAAATAGTTCCGATTTAATTAAATTTAATTATGAATTTGCTCATCTTTGTAATTCTGATATACTATATATAGCTGATCTAATATAATATAATAATATTTACAAATACAAATTATTCATGACAGCTAGTAATAATAATATTTACAAAATTTGATTACTAATTTATTTAAGTTATTTAAGTTAAGTTATATAATCGTCTTTCTATTTAAAAATGAATTAATTAATTTTCAATAAGTATTTTGCAATCTGATTTCTGATTTTAATTCATTTTAATTTATTTAAAAAATTTTAAAATATATTCACATAATAAGTGTCGGTGTAGCAAATTGAAAAGGTGTTGGGTAACAAAAGAACATAACAGTTGTTGGCTTATCGGCAGTTAATAATATAGTTGAATACCACGAGGGCAATCTTCAACTCTGTTAACGGTAAATATGAGTGTTTGAACTAAATTTAGTCTAAGGGAAATATTTTACATTTTATTTCAGTTTTATTAAATATTAAAAAATAATAATAATAATAAATTACTACAACCAACAACAACGTTCTGATAGAATTATAGGCAAGTATTCAGTGAGGCTGAGATGAATGTAAAGAAGATTCTACAGTGTCACTGAATTTGTCTGAATCTAATGTAATGAAAGAGAGATGAAATGAGTGCATGTAATTCGCATCCGCATTAGAAAATCATCCTCAAAACATCCGCATGTTTCTGCATTAACCGCATGCCATCCTGCAAATTCCACCCTGTACCACCCCATGATCATTCCCTCCCAGAACTCACAGAACCCAGGAAGAACGAAGGAAAATGGGAAAATTGATGAGGAAGAGAGCGAAATACCACAAGAGCAAGCAAGCGTTCAGTTCAACGAACAACGGCAGATCCTATTGAGAAATTGATGAACTGATAGAAAAATCTGAAGACTGTTAACTGTTTATCTGAAAAGGCTAGGACGTGCTAATGTCCAAAGTGGTAGGCATCAGATAATTGTAATGTATACCACCTAGACACTTGAGACAACAAACATTGTTGACAAATTGGCTTCCATAGACAATGGGATGTTTGTCATTATAATAGACACACACCATAACCTTAAAAAGGTCACAGAAGGCATCAATGACCTCTGGAATGGGCAATTGTCCAGGAAGCTGTAGAAGACGTAACTTCTTTTGCACGTGTCTGCCCTGTAACCGATATTTAGGTGAATGTTTCCGAAGTTCTTCAACAACAATTGTTCGTAGTTCGCCATGTTGATCAGATGAACCATAGAGAAACATGGAGAAACAACGGTATAAGGAATCGCCGCCTCCCGCTACTTCCAAAACGAAATATCCAGAAGGGATAAAATCCACAGAAGGTGGTACTGAAAGATCAAGATCCTGAGGAGCATCTGACGAGGGATCAACAGGTGAGCGAGAGAGGGCATCGGCTACAACATTGCTTTTACCGGCAATGTGTCGAATTTCGAAGTCGAATTCGTATAACTCCTCCATGGTGCGTGCTAGTCGGCCATCGACTAGACTCATGTTCTGTAAATAAATCAGAGGCATGTGATCAGTAAAGATGATGAACTTGACTCCCCGCAGAAAAGGTCTCAAAGACTTTACTGCCCATCGTAAAGCTGTTAGCTCTTTATCTATGACTCCGTAATTCCTCTGAGCACCGTTAAAGGTCATAGAAATGAAAGCTATTGGTCGGCGTTCATCATTCTGTATTTGCGAGAGACACGCCCCGGCGCCAATGTCGGAGGCGTCGACATGAAGTTCCATTGGAGATGCAGCGGAGTCGTAATCTGGAAATCCTAGCAAACGAGGGTTTACCAGGGCCTGTTTTAATTCCTCAAAAGCACGTTGACACTCTGAGGTCCACTTAACTGTTTTGCCCCCCGTTTGGCAGGACAATGGTTTACTGATCTGGGAGCAATGAGGGATATGACGGCGATAAAAATTCACCATCCCTAAAAATTGGCGAAGGTGTTTTACCGTAGTGGGTACGGGAAACTCCAATGCTCCCTGTATATTCTTCTGTAAGGGCAAAATCCCTTTGCTGGAAATGTGATGGCCTAAAAACTCAACCTCAGTTCGACATAACTTTGTCTTGCTGGGTTTAAGTTTATAACCATTCCTTTCTAAAGCAGAAAGGACCTGTCCAAGGGTGACAAGATGGTCTTCAAAACTGTTACTGAGTACGATGATATCATCTATGTAAACCATCACCTTGGACCACGGCAACCTGGCCAGAGCAAGCATCATTCCACGTTGGAATGTCGCCGGACCGTTCATTACACCAAATGGCATCTTAAGAAACTCGTATTGAGCAAACGGTGTGGAAAACGCCGTTTTCTCAATACTGTCCGGTTCCATTGCGACCTGGTAATAACCTTTAATAAGATCTATAGTAGAAAAATATGTGTTACCATACATATTGTAAATCGTGTCGGTAAGGTTAGGCAATGGGAAAGAATCTGGTTTTGTCACATTATTGAGCTTGCGATAGTCTATGCACAATCGTAACGTGCCGTCTGGTTTTCTGACCGGTACAACTGGAGCTGAATAAGGAGATCTGCTTGGACGAATGATGTTTTGTTCCAATAGATCTCGACATTGCTGTTCGATCTCCTGGGCCAAAGGGCCTTGGAAACGGCGGACAGGAATTCGGACAGGTCTGTCGGTCACCAACTCTATGGAATGAGTGATGTTAGTGGCTACACCAACATCGTTGTCACCAACGCTTAGTGCGGCCTGGTGATTTAACAAGACCGTAATTAAATCTTGTTTCTGTTTATCCGTTAACTGCAATTCTGAGATATGAAACTCTTCCATTAGACGATCTGCAGTCCAAGCAGATGAAACTGATTCGTGGGAATCCGATTCTTGGGCCACTTGCACTCGCAAGTTGTTGATTTGTAAATCCGAGTCCACAGATAAAGGAGAAAGACGACCGACAATAGTATTCTTACGAATATATTGTGGTCGATCAGAAGGATTAAAAATAGCAATCTGAGGATTAGAAGAATTGAGGTCCACCACACCAGGAATAGGGATAAGAGTAGGATGTTCCCTCCCTTGAAAACCTACTAAAACTGAAGGTGTATCTGGTGGGCCTGAAATGTCCAAGAATCGGCAGGAATGGGGAAACACTGTAAGAGAATGGACCGAAACACAACTGAAGAAAGGCCTGTTAAAACAGTAGTCCCTAGCCACTGCCTCCATTCTCTGACCCGAACGATAAACTAACTCCCTACGAGTTAAATCAGGGAGAAGGTTATGTTCCCGAAGAGTAGCAGCGCCGAGAACGATAAATTCGGGCATAAGGTCGGCAGGAACAATAAAGAATAAAGAGGGTGGAACTGAGAAGCCATTCTCAAAGAAGATCGGAAGTTTGAGGTAATGTTCCACAGGAACAGCCTTCCGCCGATGCAACCCACTGATTGCCCTTATGCCCTCCTCTGAAGAAGGTAAAAGCTCGGCATGAGGAAATAGGTCATCAACTAAAGCGGAGCTGATCAGGCTTACACCTGAGCCGCTGTCAACCATGCAGCCATAAAACCCTGAACTATCCGGACTGAAAGCCACACAAATTACCAGTGGATCGACCTTGGCTGAACTGAGATTTACAGGGATCGTCCTTAAATCTCCCTCAGCCGTAGCCAAGCATTTGTTTGACTGGACAAGTGGTTTTTGTTGAATCTCTGCTGCTGCTGCTGAAGGTTCTGCCTGCCTATTGCTATGACTATCACTACTTCCTATCATAAGGCTACTCGTTACAACTGATACTACTGGTTCCGTATGGGAACTACTACTACATACTACGTGAGAAGAAAGAGAGTAACTATCTCTATTACTATCACTAGTAGTCTTTGTGTATTAAAAGTAGTCTTTGTGTCAAGTAAAAGAGTCTTTGTGTCAGGTAGAAGAGTCTTTGTGTCAGGTAGAAGGGTCCTAGCACTACTGCTATCGACTACTAAGTCTACGGCTACAGGAAAAGTGCTAGCACTACTTCTATCACTATTTACTATGTCTACTAGGGCATTGGTATCCATGAGCTGCTGTAAGCTGTTATTCTCCACTGGAGGGCTCATTTCCGTGGAGACTTGCAGTTTAAAGCTCCGGCTTGTACTGCTTCTGAAGGACCCATGCATCGGCCTTCCATATGTGACTTATGACACCAGTCGCACGGGTCTAAAAACTTTCCGTTGCGGCCTTGGTGAGTCACGCTTGTCAGTCGGTGCTCTGTGTGTTTTGTCCGCGCTGGGGGAATTATGTTTCCTGTTTGAACCAGAGGCCTGTGGTGATTTATTTTTTCTGTTATTTGTGGGTGACCTCTGTGTCCTTTGTGTATTGCGCGGTGGTGTCCTTTGTGAACAGTTTATTCCCGCATGTGGACCCTTACAAAACGGACACACTATACCCGAATTCAATTGTTTACTGCGTGGAGGGGATCTGATAGACCTGCATTCATTCCTTATATGCCCCCTCTTTCGACAATAACTGCATACTCCTAAATACTTGTAGCATTCATCCATCACGTGCCCAACATTCTCACAGTAATCACAAACGAGGTGTTTTCTGTTAGTATTCTCGTTGTGACGTGTCGGAGTGTAAGTGTTTTGGGTCTGATTACGTCTGTTATTGGATGAGGGATAAGTACGTGTATTGTTACTGTTACGAGTACTCTGTTGGCGGGTATTGTTTGTTTTAGGTGGTTGTGGCTGTGCATGTTGGGAATGTAAAACCTCCGACCAACCTGGATTAATGACATCTATTCTGATTGTCTCGTCTAAGTCTTGTTTAGGTTGATCCGAAGACACGGTAAACCGGCTGTTAGAAGAAGCGACTACATTCTTCCCTTTTTCGTAGTCTCTAATGTAGGTGTCAGCAAGGCTTACTATTTTCCGCCATGGCACACGGATATTACTATCTTCTTCTTGCTGTGTGATATATTCTGTTATCCGTTTCTCGACGTAAGGAGGAAGACTCAGAAGGAAAGCTGTACGTAGAGAATCATGTTCTCTCATGTCTAGCCCACGATAGGCTTTCTTTGCGAGATGTTCCAGGCGAAGAGCGTACATTCGGACGCTTTCACCGGGAGTCCTGTAAGCTGAATGATAAGCATTGAGCTTATGTGCATCTTTCCTTTTCTCCTCTTGCTGGTACCATGTTAAAAGTGTTTCTTTAATTGAACTGTAGTTCCTGTCATCTTTAATTAATAAGTTGTACAGCTGCAGGAACGAACCTTCAAGTTGCCTGCCTAGTAGCCTTAACCATTGATGAGGTGCATTTGGATAGTTAAATGAGCAATACTGCTCAAAGTCAGCAAAATAACTAACCAAATCCTGATCAGCTTCATATTTATACTTTCCTGGCTCAACCACTTTGACTTTCCGTGAGTTTTTAGCAATTTCCGCCAGATAAAGGATAGATTGAGACATTAGTAGCATGTGCCGCTCCAAAATGTCTAATCTACTTGGTGCTAAGATTGAAGCTGGCTCTCTATTATCTGCAAGAGAGTAAATCGGTTGTGGTTGAGGAGGAACAACATACGACCGGGTATCGATAAGCGGTACGATACCAGGCTGTTGTACTGTTATCGGTATCTCTGAAGAAGGACTAGAAGTCAAGGGATCATTCATTCCCTGACTGAAATAAGGAGGTATAGAATATTGCTGTCTGTTAGTAGCGTCAGTCTGTTGTGTTATGGGAGTCGTTGTGTGCGTCGTGTAAATAACGTCTGAAGAAGGGGAACTAACATATGTCTGAGCCATAGTTCCTGGATAGAACTGTTGTTGTTGTTGCTGCATTGGTGCTGTTAGTAATGGTGAAACAGGTGACCCAAAGTTTATTAGAGCCATCTCGTTGGACAACACATCTGTTGTCATTACTGGAGTAGCTGTAGCAACAATCGGTTGTTGTGGTGGTATAGCCTGTTGTGCCCTCAATAAGGCCGTTTCCTCTTTTAGGAACTTAAATTCCTGCGTAATGGTAGCCAGGAACTCCTGAAGAGGTGGATTTCCTGGATCTACCTCTGTTAACTGCTGAGGAACTCTAGGTGGTGGATTTATTTGACCTCTTAGGTTTCTGTTTTGCAACTGTTCTATTGCCTCTCTCTCCCTGACGAAGTTCAATATATCCTGTTGAGTCGCTGGAGGCATCTCATCCTCAATATCACCACCCATATTCGCTAAACCACCGCCCACTGCTCCCATGTCACGTCGACTCTCAACCTCATCCATTCCCACATTCACTCCCTCACCCCCAAGCTCTGAAAATCTGTTTAAGGACGTCATTAGGGTTAATACATGAAATTTCAAATATATCAAATTATATCAAAAATATATAAATTCAAAAAAACAAATATAAATGAGGGATGAAAAGTAGGAAGAGCGCTGCAGGAAAAAGGAGGTTAAGTTTGTAATGAAACTAAAACTGTATCTAGTCTCTTGACTTGAACTTGAATGGTAGAACTGTTTTTGCGGAATTTTCGAATTGGAATTGTTCAGGTGAGTAGTATCTACCCAGATATCTAATTGTTAAACCTTACTAAGGTGCTAAATACAAATGGCAGTCCCTGTTCGGGCGCCAACTAAATTTAAAGAGTATGTTAGGGAGAGTTAATGGAAGAAAGAAGACCCGGATTATTAACTGTTAACAGAGTCCCCAAACCACCCAATAAATTTAGAAAGTGAGATCAGAAACTAAGACAGCGTCGAAGATCAGAGACTAAAAGGAACTGTCAGTAAAGATTAATGAATTAATTCTAATAGAAAAAGAGAGAAAATTTAGTCAGTTAGTACTACTGTTACTGTGGCGACAAGGTGTTATAAGGTTAGTCTGAAAATACTAAGTTAATATTTATCTACCTACACCGCTGTTAATGGTAGAATTAGTGTATCTCCTAACGGTACTACTTATTATTACCTGAACACTCTCAATTTGGGCCTTCCGCAAAAATGAACCCTCGATAAGATTTAAGTATGTGATGCTGAAGATTCCTCCTTGAATGAACAAGGTCAGGTTTGACGAATCAGGGGAAATAAAACAAAACGTTTAAAACAACGTTTATTATACTTAAATTAAGGGGAGGATAATCTAAATGTCGATTCCTATTTCTGAGTATCTGTTATCCATCGGTTTGGTCTAGACCCAAACCTAAGATCGTAAGTTGAAGTTGTAAGGTCAGTTCAAATTAATTCCATTCAAATTCAGTTCAAGAGAGATATATTTACAACAAGGAACAAGAACTGATATGTGTGTGTGTAGTAAAGGATGCAAATATTAAAGATCACTCAACTTTTGTGGTCTGATGAAACAGCACTCCAGTGCTGAATTGAATAGTCTGCTGGAGGTTGTATAAGATCAATTAAACGCTCAGTTGGAATCAGTTAAATGCACCAGCATCAAAATAGGCAAGATGCCCCGGCACTAAAACATAAGCAATATGCCCCTGCACTAGAATGGAGACGATAGCCCCAGTACTAGAACCTGATAAAATAAAATAGGCATATTGTAAAAGTTGTGCTCCATGACAGAAAACATAAAAAAGGATATAAAGCATGGCTTCAACTCACCCTTGGGGATTGTTAGAAACCTTCCACAAGGGTTGTTTGAAGAGTCTTGAGGAAGACCGGAGAACTGCTGATGAACTGTGAAAATAGAGAAGCCATAAGCCAAGCCATACAGAAATCTCAAATGGAGCACACACACCTCTAAAATTATAAAGACATTAAGCGTATGAACATAGTAAAAGTAATATCTTACTTTTACTTTACTTTTACTGAGGTGTTAATTCCTTGTCCACAAGGAATCCAGAGAGATTGACGGAGATGTGGTGAAGGGACAAAAATAAATGTGGTCCACTTCACAAAAATAATATAATATATCTGAAATTGCCTACGTACTTATATAATTTCCTAAAAAACAGTAGATTAGTAGATTGGGGAAAAAGTTCTGATTATGGCACAAAAAGCATACAAATAAGAATAAATCTTAAATCTAAAAATAAACCAAATATATTGGTGATGCACATATTCAAACAGAGTAGGAGTTACTGTGACAGCAACCCCTACAACGGAGGAGTGACCGTATTTGTGGGCCATCAAATATCCCAGTTTGGAGAGGCTACAATATCAGGTACATGGATGGTAAATATGCGTCGACCTCAAAATGGTAAACATGTCAGCAAGCAGGTTTCACCAAATATACCTGCTTCCGTGCTTTTGGGACAGCCGGGCGGCAAGGATCACTGGACCAAAAGAAAATGGCCACCGAGGGAAACCTTGAAGCCAGGTGACCAGGAACATCGTACGTGAACTACTTGTACAGAGAGAAAACATCATCTTACCTCCACTACACATTAAACTTGGTTTGATGAAACAATTTGTGAAGGCCCTGGACCATGATGGTGAATGCTTCCGCTATATATGCTCAACGTTTCCTGGTCTGAGTGACGACAAGAAGAAAAATGCTGGGATATTTGATGGCCCACAAATAAGGGGCCACTCCTCCGTGATGCTGCCTTTGCTACAAGCAATGACTGTGTTAGAGGCAAGAGCGTGGAATGCTTTTTTCAGATGTAGCACAGAATTTTCTGGGGAAACAGGAACAGCCGAGAACACTAACGTGGTACAAGACTGCTAGACAGTTTTCATTCCCATGGATGTAGAATGAGTATGAAGTTGCACTACTTACATTCTAACCTAAGAAATTTTCCGGATAACCTAGGCGGTTGTTAGTGATGAGCAGGGTGAACGCTTCCATTAAGATCTAAAGTTCATGGAAAGCAGGACAAATGGGATATCAATATGATGGCCGACTATTGTTGGAGCTTGATTGAGGGAGTACCAATGCTTGCACAGCTAGATCTCCTACGAAGAGAAAAGTTTACTACCAATCGTAGGTATGGTTTTTTTAAACAATTAAACTTTTAAAACCCATTCCCTTC
This sequence comes from Trachelipus rathkii, assembly GCA_015478945.1. Taxonomy (NCBI): domain Eukaryota; kingdom Metazoa; phylum Arthropoda; class Malacostraca; order Isopoda; family Trachelipodidae; genus Trachelipus; species Trachelipus rathkii. The sequence goes on along the minus strand of JABUQX010011461.1, from coordinate 33,517 downwards.
TATTCATTCATTGTTGTCCCATATTAATCTGCTTAATTCATAGTTGTATTATATGTTTAACAAATATCTATCAAAGACATGTATCATATCATTCGCGATTTGTTTTCCTTCCTTCATTATCCAATATATATTATATAATATAATATAGTATATATAGTATATATTATATTATATATAAATATATATATATATATATATATATATTATATATATATATAATAATATATATATACATCTATAATATAAATATATATATATTATATAATTATATTAATTATATATATATATTATATATATATATTTATATATAATATATAATATATATATATATATATATATATATATATATATATATATATATATATATATATATTATTTATAATAAATAATAAATTGTGATTGACCCTCTTGAAAAAGGTAAAAAATCATAAAATTTTTTACAAATCTGTGTTTCACACAATATCTCACAAATGCGATGTGATTTGCAAAAAAACCGATTACATTTTTAGAATCCACACATCAATAAATCAATTGCTGAAACCACCGTCCAAGAAATTTCATGTTTACCAGTGTTATTTACAAAGTAATAAAACAAAAGTTAAATAACTATTTCTTACCTGTAGCAAACCATTGCAATACTTAAAAATAAATTAATTGAAAACTTGAAAAGTTTCTAGTTAAAGAATATTAAAACTTAAACTTATTTTGAATAAGATCTAAGGCTAAATGACAGAACCATGAGGCAGTTCTCCATTTTCAGGGGATAAACTATTTCTTGTGGCTTCATAATATTTCCTCCTGTTCTAAATTTTCTTTCACTTTCGACTGATAAGACGGTGGAGCTGAAAGGAATTTTATTGCTAGTTTTTTTTTTTACAAAAATTCCATAAACTATTTCCAGTGTTTTTTCCACCAATTGAAGGGAATATCCTTGTCTTCACTGGTCAAAGTAGGCAAACTTATATATTTTGTTTATTTCTTGATGTAATTCCGTATGTAACCTTTTACTTTTATGTACAATAATCACATCGTCAAAAGAATGGGACTTTCTTTTTTCACTCTCACTTTCTTTTCTGTATGACGATTTTGATGCCACAATTTCTTTAAAACCATCCATTAAAGAAGTGAAAATGGAACCTTCCGCTTCACTTTCCCCACTACGTGAATCTTCGTCAGCAGAAGAGTCAGGGGCTAAATTTTCATGCAATTTCTTTCCATGCCTCAACGACCATATTTTTTCCTGATTCATCTGATTCATGTTGAAAAATTAGCTTGGAATCGCAGATCTAAGAAAGTAGCTACACTCAAAGATTTATCACATAGAACCTTAGAAAAGTCTTTTTTCTAATGATTTCTTAAGCTCTTCAAAGAGTGTAATTTTTCCACTGAAGCTTTTGCTTTTAATTGGCCTTATTTAAAAAATAGATTTATTGCTAAAATATGGAAGGGATCATTTGGGCGACTGTTACTTCACTTTTAATGCTTGTTTTAGTGATGTTGTCAAATGGGTCAAGTAAATGGAATAATTTTGCCGCTGAAAATCAGTCAACATTTTCTGATTGCATTCAGGGCAGCGTATATGGATAGGGAACTTTTTGTTCAAACAATTTTTTAAAAGCAAATCATAAGTTCTGTTCCAGCGAGTAGAAACGTCTTGAATTAATTTTATGCTGTTTGACATTCAGCTGCATCTGTAAAGTTTAAGCTTTGCAGTGTGCTGGTTGCTGAATGGTAAAAAATGAGAAGGATATGCTTCTAGCTAGTAAGATAAAAATTATCTTTTACAGACCTTCCTGACATAATATTGAATCGTGGAATGTCATGTTTGCAACTGTGAATAAAAAGAAATTGATAGCAAGCACTCTCCCTTTATACCAGCTACATGTTTTTGGTCCAATTATCACCGTATCACTGAATTAATTGCTATTTTTTTTCAGAAATATGAAAATGTCAAAGGCCTTTATAGGATCTGACAACAAATGACAAAGATTTCGCCATATTGGCTACAAAAAAAATTTGGCTTTATTTTTATTTTTTGGCAAATAGTTTCTAAATTATCAATTTTAATATTGAAATAACTTTCCCTTAGGTTGACGTAATTTATTGTTTAAAAAGCTCAATATTCGGCCCCGAAATAGTTCGGTACAAAAGCCGAATACCGAATATTCGGCATTTTGGCAGCCAAATAGGCCGAATACCGAATACTTACCGAATATTTGTACCATACCTAATATATATATATATATATATATATAATTGATATATATATATATATAATATATTATATATACTATTATATATATATATATATAGGTATTAATATAATATATATATATATATATATATATATATATATATATATAATATATATATATATATATATATAGCTATAATATATTATATATATATATATATATATGTATATCTTATATATATACTAATATATATATATATATATTATATATATAGTATAATATATATTATATAATAAATATATATATATATATATAATTTTTCAAATTATTTGGAATATTTCCCTAAACGAGGAAGAACCTACTAGGGAAGTAATTATCCGGTTATCCGGCCGGATAACAATGATATCCGGCCGGATACCGGATAGTAAAAAACTTGGCCGGATAGGCCGGATACCGGATAGTTGCCGGATATCCGGCCCATCCCTAATATATATATATATATATATATATATATATATATATATATATATATATATATATTATATATATATATACTAATTATATAGTTAAAAAAAACATATATATATATTTTTATATATATATACATTATATATATATATATATATATATATATATATATATATATATATATATATATATATATATTATATATAAAAAAAAATATTAACATTTACATATATATATATATAATATATATATATATATATATATATATATAATATATATATATATATATATATTATATATATATATATATATATATATATATATATATATATATATATATATATATACTGTACCGTATATAGTAAAAAAAAAGAAACTTGAATACCCATACACATATATATTTTTATTCCAATATTGTTATAGCTATTTTATTATATTGCTAAGGAGTTTTTTTTTTAATTAAACTGTATCATAGGCGTGTATGTATGTATGATATGCCAAAATGAAAAAAATGTAATGTGTAGGTAGTAGTTGCTTAAAGTAACAGTTTGTTCATTACATAGTTTTGTAAAATTATATTTATTTTTCAAAGATGAACATAATTCTCATAATAATTTTGCTCCACTTCATTTTTCTGTGAGGTTAATAACTAATTTGAATGGAAATCTTTACTTTAAATAATACCCTTCAGATGATACTGTATAGTTAGGAAGAAACTCGGTTAAATGTGATTGACAGTCTGTATTATATAGGTCCTAGTAGCTAGTAACTTTGCTTTCTCATATTTGGCTTTCCAAAGTTTATTTCTGTTATTTATGTCATGTTTTAAATCCCTTTATTTTCAATATTGTCTTTCAATCACCAGAGGCTCTCAGATATAGTGTTAATTTTTCAATATTTCTGTTTTCTTATTGCAATATATCTTTCTTATTATTCAAACAGATCGTTCCTATTTGACCTTTATTCTCTTTTTAATATATAAATAACCTAAAATCAATTTCATTTTTAAACAGATAGTTATTTAGTTTCACAGTCATCTATATCATGGTCATGAAATGTTTCTGTGAAAGTATAATACCACAAACTTTTAAAAAAATATTAATGTGAAATAGGTATGAATAGTTTAAAAAAAAAATTATTTGTGTCGCTACAATTAAAGGATAAAAATACAAATGGAATGCCTGAATTATAAGGAATAAAATATTTTTTTTTCTTAACTGTACACTTAAATTGTGGTGGCTTAAGTAACTTCAAAATTACTTCAGCAAATATTCCATGAAGATACCCATACGCAACTTGAAGATCCATTTCACATTTAAACTGTCCATGGAGAACTTATTAAAGCTAAAACTTGTGGATAGCCGCAATTGTTAAATCACAGAAAATTGAGGAAAAAAATAATAAAAATAAATTCCATCAGGATAATAAATAGAACATCTGAAGCAGGAAAGGCAGCTAGCTATATGATCCAGTGAATTATCCATTTATAATTTCTCACAAAAAACAGAAGACCGGTTTATTTTTGGAATCCTCAACGGATGTCTCAATTGAGAATGGTTCAAATTTCAAATATTGTGGTGGATTCTGTGATGTGGTAATTTTGGCTGGCTTGAATACCATATATGTCTAGTTCTTCTTTCAAGCTCGCGTCGAATATCGGCTGTGAATGGGGGACTCTTCCTTTTCTGTCAATAGTGGTGTTCCTAGGGTTCTGTTTTATCTCCTACTTTTCAATTAATGATCTTCTCGTTTGCACATCTAACTCTATCCACTCAAACATGCGGATGATGATTCTTCAACTCATTTCAATTCTGTTCCTTCTTTTAATTCTAGAATTTCCTCTCGTCTTAATCTTTTTCCGATCTATTCTCGCTGATCGGGATAGAATTTCCGATTGGGGATAGAAATAACTTGGTGAAATTCAATTCTTTAATAACTCAACTTCTACAAATCTCCCATCTCATAGGACAACCTTCTAATTTCCCATCTCTTTCGTAGGTTCTCTTCGTCTCTCCCTGTTGACCATATAAACATACTTGGCCTTGACATAAACAAAAAAAATGTCTTTGGAAACCTCACAACATCACAACGTTGCTAGGGCGGCCTCCAAAGAAACTGGGAGTTCTGTTTAGACTGCGAGACTTTTTTTTTTCCTCTTCTCAGTTACTCCCAGCTATTCAAGGGTACAATCCACTCTTGTATGAAATACTGCTCCCATATTGGGGGGGGGGCTCTGGTTTCACTCGTTTTCTCGATAGGGTTCGAGCCAAAGGCATTATAAATCTGCTCTGTACATTCCAGTTCAAACTTGAACCCTCTATCTTTGCGGGCGCGATGTTTGGTGCTTTATACTCCTTTTTCTATAGTAACGCATAGGCAGCAGCAGGTGCTCGGGGAACTTATCACTAGCGTAACCTACCACCTTTACGTCGCCCTCGTAGCACTAGGGGTCTGTGTCCTGCACATGAAGTTTTGTGTAGATATTGGCAACCCCAGGCTTGTCCGCTGTGTGTTTCCTTCTTTCCAGTCACATCTGTTCTGTGGATTCTCTTCCATCTTCTGGTGTTTTTCCTGCTGAATTTAATATCCCCCACTTCAAAGCTGCGTTTGTGCTCAATCTTACGCGAATTACGTTAGTTGTTGACTCTGAGCGTGCAACACCCCTTCGCTTGAATAGGGCCTGCCCAGTGGTGGTGGTGACACTGTTAATTATATATATATATATAAAATATTATTATATAATATATATATTATTATATATATATATATATATATATATATAATATATATTATATAATTATTATTATAATATATATATATATATATATTATATATATATAATTATAATATAATATACCGTATATATATAAAGTATTATATATAATATATATATATATATTATAAATATATATTATATTAAAAAATTAATATAATATATATATATAATATATAATTATATATTATATATATTTATATATTATATTATATTATTCTATATTATCCTCCCTTCAGAGTGGCCACACCTCACTAAAGCCGTTTTTCGTTTTTGCATTTGTGTTTACGAACGTAAGAAATGCTTGAGTTTGCGCTCGTTTTTGTCAAACAGCGCAAAATCGTAATAAAATGCTCACCAAATGTTAAGGAATTTCCGTTGTTTTCTGTAAGGTTGCTATTTCGTAACTTCCTTAATTTAGCAACGTTCTTTCCGAAAAAATGTTTAAACAAAATAGATGGCGGCTTGGTTAGGCCGCGTTTGAATTGATGAACTGTTTCATTCAAAAAATTAGCTTTAAAATCTAAGTTCTTATCCAAAATAAAAACTCGTCACAATAATTGATCAATTTATTTGTAATA
>JABUQX010011461.1:10000-22500 GCA_015478945.1 Trachelipus rathkii | reverse complement strand
ATATATATAATATATATATATTTCTTGATCCAGAAGAGATCCGAGAGGTATATATGTAGGGATATGGTGGGAGTAAATATGGAAAAGTATGAGAATTAAGGAAATAGGTACTGAAAAGTATGAGAATTAAGGGAAATAGGTTCTGGAAAGAACAAAATGGGGGAAGATTGGTACTGGAAAGTATCAGAATCGGGGAAAATAGACACCCTACTGGAAAATATGAGAATATAGTATAGGGGTCTATTAAAAAGCTGAGGTTACAATTTATTAATTAAGTAAGAAAGTAGAATTTTAAACATGTGACATTTATTTTTTTGGATTGAAGAACGAATTATTATTTTTTATTTATTTTTTTTTTGGGGGGGGAGAGAAAGGGAGATATAAGGCAAACTATGATTATTATTGGTACGAATGTATAAAAGTATGAATAGAAAGACAAAAAATAAATAAATAAATAAAAACCATTCCATTCCAACGGCTTTTTTGAGATATGCCCATTTGAGAAACGCCTTGTTTGTAGAAGAAGAACATTGGCACGTTAATATATATAAAATGACAAGATCTCTTTACACATTTCATAGGGCTTAATCTTACCCGATAATATTTTTTAAACATCGATCAGCCCGCCCGTACATTCCCGTTATTATGGTTTGGCCCGCCCGTTAATATTTTAAGTATGATTAAGCCAGCCCATACCCGCCAGTGGGCTAGGTCGGATATTTGCTAACGGGCTTTTCCGTACCCGTGCAGATCTCTCTTCTTTTAGGAGTAAAGATTGAGATCGGGGAATTTCCAAGTGAGGAAGATTGGGAATGAAAGTATTGGAAAAATAGTGGAAATTTGGAATGAATGAAGATCGAGGAATAATAATAATAATAATAATAATAATAATAATAATAATAATAATAATAATAATAATAATAATAATAATAGGGAAATGGAATATTTAGCGAAATCTATTATTATTATTATTATTATTATTATTATTATTATTATTATTATTAATATTATTATTATTATTATTATTATTATTATTATTACTTCATTTCGCAACTTAGAATATCGGAAAAGAAACAAAATGAACTTTGTTATTTATGTTAATATATAAGATTAGAGACAGTTTTTCCTTGAGATCAAAAATCAGGCACAAAATTGTAACATGATATTTTGAGTTTCCTTATTACAGCTGTAATTATTATTATTATTATTATTATTATTATTATTATTATTATTATTATTATTATTAGTAGTAGTAGTAGTAGTAGTAGTAGTAGTACATGTTCGTTAAATCATCATTGTTTGTTTCAATTATTGTTATTATTATTATTATTATTATTACTATTATTATTATTATTATTATTATTATTATTTATTATTATTATAATTATTATTATTATTATTATTATTATTATTGTTTTTATTATATTTTCATTATATTTTTCATTTATTATTATTATTATTATTATTATTATTATTATTATTATTATTATTATTGATACTATTAACATGGAAAAAGGAACATGAACTTTGTCTTTTTAACTTTAAAGAACTTGTTTTTGTTGCCTCATATTATCTCTCCCACCCTGCCTCCCCTACATCTCGTTTCCATCCCCCCATCCCCCGCTTTTGTATTCCCCTCTCTGTTCATGACTCCCCCTTCCCTTTTTATTTTTTGTTCTCAGTTTATTTTTGCCCCTATATATATATATAATATATATATATATATATATATATTATACTATATATATAGTCATATGTCTTTATACTATGTGTAGATATATATTAGACGAATATATTATATAATATATATATATAATATAAGATATATTATAATTAAAAATATATATATTATTTATTAAATTGCTAATCTCCTCCATACTTGTGGTTAGCATTAACCTTTTTTACACGTTTTGGCTTGAAGGACTTTAATAACGTTGCAATTAATTCTCAATTACATTCACATTATTTATTCTCTCTCTAATCGAATCACTGTTAGCGTGTGAGGTCCATCTTATAACTCTTATCTCTCCTTATACACACATAAGTGGGAGGGAGCACTCCCTTATTTTTCCTATAGCACATCTCGATGCTCCACTCACCTCGTGAGAGTACGAGTGTGTGTGTACTTCCTCGTGCGAGAATATATTATAATATATAAGAGACAGTCTACTCTCTATCTGCACGTGAATAATTATAGACTCTGTTACAAATTAACTGATAGGGTGCGGAGGGGGTGGGTAAAAATGATCTTGCTGATTTTATATTTTCCACACCTAGAGGGGATGGTTTGGAGGGATCGCTGTTAACAATGGGAATAGTGCCTTCAAGCATTGATATCTTGTGTTTCCACCAAATATATATGTAGATGATGTGCATGACCGCTGTACACCGGATAGACGACCTTAAAAATTCAGTATCTGTACAATTTCTTAGATGAAGTAGGGATATATAAATCAACCTCGTATTTGAATAAATATGCAGATATCCCGCTTAGCACAGTGGGTGCATGGCGATGTTCATATCTTTACATTCAACGGTTAATATATATATATATAATATATATATATATATATATAACGTATATATATATATATATTATATATATATATAAGTATTATATATATATATATATATATATAAATATATATAAATATATATATATATATATAGATATATACGTATATATTAGTATATATTATATACGGTATATATATTAAATTTTTAAATTTTATAATTTTTATAATAAAAATTATTTTTATTTTTTTTTTATATATAGTAATATATATATATATAATAACCTATATATATTAATATATTATATATATATATATATATATATTATATATATATATATTATATATATATATATATTATATATATATATATTATATTTAACCTTCTGATGTTCCAAAAAAGTGCCATGTCTCTCTTATATTAAAATCTTCTTCATGGTGGGAGAGAGATATTAAATTGTAACAATTTTGGTATTGGCCAACACAACCATCACTAAAATAATTAATAATTTTAATGCGTGGGAATTAATTTTTAGATCTCTGATTTACATCTTTAAGAATGAATATACCATGGTAGTACTGTGTTTGGACTAATAGCAGAGTAACTTTTATGTTTAAGTTCATCATTGACTCTCCAATATACGACAAATGGATGACAGTGAATTATGTATTCTCCCAGTGAAATCCTTGGGCTTCATCTTGAACAATGAATGAGTAATTTTCAAAAAATCTAAAAGCGCTATTGCTTCATTAACCGAAAGATTTTGTTGTAGAGGATTTAAAAATAAAGACTTGTTGGGAAACAAAATAATGTCTTGTCAAAATATATATTTTGTTACTGAGGGAGTTTATGAATTCATTAACTGTTTCAATCCTTTCCTCCAATGTAAATCTATCAGTGGATACCCATTGCTTATAACTACTACTTTCATATTGTTCATCATTGTCTTCTAATAATTCCGAAATATATTTTTCAACACCTTTCTTACCTGAACACGTCTGACAGGTGCATCATACATTTTCGATTCTCAGGATTGTGCACACACACTTTTTATTCAACATTTCGTAACTTATTTTTTATGCCAAGAGCTGCTATATGTAATTTAGAGTTTTGGTGATAGATGTAGACACAAATGGAATGGGATCCAGAAGATCCCACTAAAACACAAAATGGTGGTCAGCAATTTACAAACGAGGAAAAATCAATTTTAGGTCTTAAAGGTTCATTTTTTATATTCAAGAAAGCACTCTCTCAAATTCATTAATAGTAAACATTTCTGCATCAACACCTTTTCTCCGTCTTTATTTCTAATATTAAGAAAATCTTTTTGCCAGGACATTGTCTACTAATTTCATCCAGTTAGAAAAATGGCAATATGTTCCTTTATTTCAGCAGTGATAACTTTCCCCCTTACTTATATGAGGAACTTCAGGTAGGAAGATATATTTGTTCTTCAGCTCATTGTTTTTTATGAAAAGATATATACTTGCTCCAGATATGTTGGATGTTTCCCAGATATAATATTGTGACAAACTTAAAAGTTGAATACGATGCTGACAACTTTTTTTTTTGTGGCACTTTTGAAGAGCTCCTTTATGATGTGTTAAACAAAATATAAAATCTTTATATAGTTTCATTGAATATAAAATCTTATATATATTATACATATATATATTATAATTATATTATATATATATATTATTTATTCTATAATTGATTCTCTGACTTTGATTTTCTGACTTTCTTTAGAGAAGGAATCTTTAAGAGCATGCTGGATTCCAACTTTCTCTACACTCTAACACCGCACCTGTGATTCTCACCAATCAGTCTTCATTCGCTAAGGAATTCTGTCAATGAAATCACCATTGGTATTATCACCCCTACAATATTGATAAAAATCCCCAAAATTTCTACAGTGTCCCTTTCTCCCTTACTTATAAAGGGTACTTACAGCTCTTCCTCCAATCCCTGACGTTACCTCATAAACTTATATTACACAACCTCCAGATCTAATCAATCACCATCTCGCTCCGTTCTTGATCATTCACAGTATTTTCGATATACCTGCAGATTACATTTTTCAACTTTTCCCTCTTGACCCATTACCTCTCTCTGGATTCCTAACTTCTTCTAGATACCTATGACTTTTAGGAGTCAGAGCCATACACTTTGACTCTCACGTCTTCATTGCTGCCTATATTATGTAAATTTTCGAAGTGTTCTTTTCCACACTCCCCTCACATCTTCATCAGTTACAAAACCACCATCCCTATTCATAATCTAATATATATATATATATAGATTATATTATTTATATAATATTATATATATCAAGCTATATATATTATATATATTTATATAATATATTATATAATCATAGATAGTAATATATAGTATATAATCGAAACAAACCTTTTATCGTCCGTAATGGATTGGATGCGTACATGCATCGGAAACAATTAGTTGGAGTAACCTACCATTTCATCAATAAGGGCTCAAAGCCCTAGTTGGTCACTGGTGGTAATGTTGGCCAGGAAGATTCAGGTTGAGTTTAACAGTGGTGATTCCGCCATTTGTTATTAGCATATTGTCTTTTATTTTTACTAATGAAGGTCTCCAGTATACATCAGCTCCGTATAAATAACACAAATGTGAATACTAAACATATTAGTGCCGAGCGTACTTAGTAATACTTACTACTTGAACTCCCCGTAGTGGGCCATGGATGATGGAATCGGAAGCCCCCGAAACTCCGCTCCGTTCCTAGATTATACAACCAGTGATGAAAGACTCTCAGAATGTAAGGCAAGGTTCGGGTCCTAATCAATTCGCGCGGGTCCCGGAGAAAGCAAAGAATAACCGGTTTTGACTGTACCCTCATCCATAGAGGAAAGAAGGCAAGATGAGCGTGTGATGCAACAGAACAACAGCTTCGATGCGAGCATGAATTCAGGGGAGATTGGAAGACTCTCTAGAAAAGGATCAGGAGAACCCCCGCACTAGCGTAGTACCGCACAAAAAAAGAAAGGAAAACTGGAACTTAGGTAACGAATGAACGGATAAATAAATTAAAAAATGAAAATAAGAACCACATGAAGAAAAATAAAGAATAGCTATCAATAATAATAATAATATAATAATATAATAATCAATAAATAATAATTAATAATAATAATATATAATAATAATATAATAATAATAATTAATAATATAATTAATAGTTAAAAGAATAATAATATAATACCTTATTTTTTTTTTTAGAGTGATTTTTAGGGATCTCCACAGCACACAGAAATGTGGCTATACGTGTTAGCAAGCTAACGACAGGGGAAATCCCAAACGAAACGAAAGAAACAAGGCTGAGATGGTTAGATCTTACACAAGATGTTCAGCCAATAGGAAGCAAAATCGATCACTACGAAAATGAGCATGATAGCGAATTAAATGTTGAAGGCGATGCTGGAAGACGGTATAGTTAGCATGTCGAGAAAGAACTTGATTCTAAGGGATTGAGATGGCAACGCATCACAAGAGAATGAACGCTGTGAGAGAACTGGAGCATTGGCGCCAGATCGGGGGTTTCCCGCAGACATAAGAAAATCCTATGGGAGATTTGATATGACAGACGCAATCGGCAAGGACCATCTCAGAGGCAACTCTCCTACTGATGAGATCACCGGCAAGACGGGTTTTGACATTCGCTTGGACACAGCATCCCCGCCCAACACGATGCATAAGCAGAGAGGAAGCGACGCGCAAGATGGAGAATCGTGTACAGGGAAATGTCCCATGTCGCCAGCAGAGGACGCGTATTGGTCACGACATCCCTGTGCGGCTGCCCTTTATGGCTTCCCTCGGCCTTTAAGTTACCAGAACACCACTTGGGCAGGACCCAACAGATCAAATGTTGTGTTCTGCGCAGAACAAGCAGAGGATGTTGAATTACAGACAAAGAGTTACGGATGACCGGTCAAGCAACGATCTGAGAGGCGTCCGAAGATCTAAAAGTGGTTATGTTACCCCCGGCAACTATGATCATGTTCACCGCATTGGAAAATTGCTTATCAGTTCAGCTGAAAAAACAGACAAATATGTGGTGGTGTCGGGAGACGAGTATTCCGAAACAACTGAAGCTCCCAGCCCCTCCTTCGTCTTAACTAATCGTGGTAAACCGCATAGTAGAGTCCTATGGACCTCCGCGTGAAACACAAAGGAATCCCTCAACTGCACCGGGATGCCTCCGACTTATTCAAACACTGGATCCCACTGCAGAGGCAGGAAGGCGGATACCCACTGTGAATGGGGTAGAGCTAAAAAATATTGCAGAAGTAGAAAATAATATGCAGGACAGTCGAGAAAGCGAAGATGGAATACAACCCCAGTAACGGCCCATAATTTTTTGGTTGGTCGGACGAGCTCTATATACGTGTCAAAGGCCGAACGAAGTAGGAACTGAAGGATGAACACGCGAGCACAATGAGCTTGCTCCCTCCGGGGATGGCGAATCACCCGCTACCTCCAGCTCCCTCGGAAATACAGAAGTAATATAATAATAATAATAGTAAAATAATAATCAATAATAATAAAATAATATAATAATATAATAATAATAATAATATATTAATAATAATTATATATAAAATAAAAAATTACTACACGGTAGTTGCATCTCATAATATATGGCCACATGAGCTGCAAGTTTCGCCAAACGACTTTCTTGGCTATTTTCAAGAGAGGATACGATTTCTGTTGTTTATATATATATAATATATTATATAGTTAATAATATTATTAGTATATATATAATATATATATAATATATTATATATATATATAATATATAATAATAAATATATATATATATATTATATATATATTATATATATACCTAATATATAAACATCTACCTCCTTTACCAAGTTGGAAGTGAGCCGTGTGAAACACACACACGAAACAATGAAATCAGTTAGATGAACATGACGCAAGTTCGTAAAGATAGCTCTCCTCCGTCCCTTATACCTTAAGTTTAGTCAGCTCAGTTCACAAGAAAAAAATCTAAGCAAGGGCTTCACAAGACTCGATGACTCTCATGTGGTATCCGTCAATTTATGTTATCCTTGGGCCAGAGTCCACATCACACTCCCTCACAACCAAGCTATTCATCCTATTATGCACTTTTTTTGCCACTCTGTCAAAATCACCAAGTGATCATAACTTTTCTTCGGTCTACCAAATGGCTCGATCCCAGTGCACACTTCACCACTATACATCTCTAAGCAACACTATCATCATCTTTTCATATGTCCAGACCATTAATCAATATACTCTCGTTTATTCTGGCAATTACGCCGTGCTTCACACACATACTCCCCAAAAACGTTTCATCATCTATCGTTTATCAATTCTTCTTCCACCCCTTAAGACTTTCATCTGAACCAGATGCCCCTATATCATTGTACACCCAAAGTTTCACTACCATATTTTAACCGGTACAACATATACCCTACATATAAACTAGCGAAAGAACTCCATTTGAATTTACCGAGTGTTACATTAGCAAACAAAATTGGTTGCACAACATCCAAAACGATAACGATTTCACATCTCACAATATTTTTTAACTTTCCTTACAAAAAAAAACTACAAAACACAAATATTAAGTTTTTTACCATTATCTGTTCGGGTTTTATTTTAAAGAAAAAAAAAAGCAAAGAGGAAAACAATTTATGACTACAATGCAAATTATGAAATTCTCTAAACCATTCTAATTTAACTTCTTGACATTTTCATATTCAGCGGCGAATATGAATTTGAAATTTTGCAACTTATTCTTTAACACTTTATGTAGATTCTTTTTTAGCAGCTCTTTTCATCTCCAACACTGCCTATATATAAATATATAGTATAGTAATATATAGTATATATTAATATATATTATTATATTATATATATATATATATACTATATAAATAAATTAACTTTTTTTTATATATTATATCTAATTAATAAAAAAATATATATTATATATATATATATATATATTATATAATAAATTAACTTTTTATATATATATTATTCTAATTAACAGAAAAATCAATACTAAACATCTTGTTTTTTTGTTTCCGATCTGAAGGAGAAGTTTGGAGAGATTGGTAGAAAGTTGTCAGGTGTATAAAAGGAGTTATTTGATCAGTAAATGAGCTAAGGCAAGGTTATGTAGTGAGGTGAGGACTCCAATGGTGTGATGCCACCATTCGATGCAGTACAAAGACTCAATAAATAAATAGATATAATGGGGCAAATGAAAATGAATGGTGCCAGAATGGTAGTAGGGGGAAATTGTGAATTGTGGAGTCGCTGTGCAATTAGCTCTCTTGGGTGGGTTGTAAAGGAACTAAGCTGGAGTGCGACTAAGGTTATTGCACGATGTATTTGCTACCCTGTCTTAAGTAGTAGTAGTGGGAAACTATGTAGTGAATAAAGAGTATAAAATCTAAGAATAATGTGTTCAGATGGACAATCTTAGAGGCGTGCTCGTTAGTGAGAAGGAATTGATAAAACGCAGGAATGATGGGCTGTCAGAAGGGGCGGATGTAAGAAAACCGTATGTACTTTGAACGAATAACGACGAGTAGCACATTTTTATAAAGAATGGATGATATCGATTGGCAAGTGTGTTCTGGGAACGCCGTCTGGAGTCGGTAGAGGAATGGCTGTGAAGGAAAGAATCGTGTTTGCAGAGCGAGAAAAAGTGCCATTTTAGAATGATGTCAGAGGATTATGCGTTGACGAGATGAAGTGAAATGTCCCGTCGAGTCCGATGAAGCCTGTGTGTGATCTTATTTCTGACTGCGACGAGTTCTCACTCAAAGCCTATTGGGGGACGGGTAAGAGGGACGGGGGCAGGGCGTCTTTCAACTAGACGTCATGTTTCCATATTTTCTATCGGTGTATGCTGCGCACCTCACCATGTATTTGGTTTTAAAGAGGATACTGTAATGGACTTTCCTTAGTAAATACTTAGAAAATATTTACCCAAAACTTACAAACACTTCATAAAATATTTTCCAAATGTAAGCAAACTTACAGAATTATCCTTACCTATAAAAGAACCCACAATATATATAAAAATTATCGTCATATATATATTTATTATATTAATAATATATCATATATATTATAATATAATAGATATATATATATATATATATATTATTATATATTATTGTATATATTAATATATATAAATTTATAAATATATATATATAATATAAATATTAATATATATATATATATTATATATACTATATATAGAATTATATATATATTAATATATATTATATATATTATATATAATATATATATATATATATATTTAATTTAATAATTCATAATTCAAAACTAAAAAATTTCTCACCAAAATATATATACTATACATATAATGATAATAATAAATACCATAATAATAATAATAATAATAATATACATAATATAATAAATAAATAATAACCAACAACAATCATGATTGATAAATAATAATAATAATAATAATAATAAACATAATAATAAAAAATATAAATAATAATAATAATAATAATAATAATAATATAACAATAAATAATAATAAATAATTGTACACTTAAAATGCATGGTTGCACAGAAATATTTTAGATTAATAATGGATTAACATATATAAATATATTAAATAAATTATATATATAAATTAATATATAATATATCATATATATATAATTATTATATATTATAAAATAATATATATATTTATTTATATATATTATTATATAATATATTATAACCTTTCGATTCTTCAGGAAGAACCCAATGCTAAATTGGTATTTGTTTATTATTTGGCCATGAGCAACATTTGACATACTGCAGCAATGACCTAATATATAATATATATTTATAATATATATAATATATAATATATAATATATATATATATATATATATATAATATATATATATAAATATAATATATATTATAAATATATATAAATATAATAATTATATATATATATATATAGTATAGTATACACCAAATTTGGTCTTCTATTTAAATTCATTCTTGTGATTTATTTTCTAAATTTTTGCGACTATTTTGTATTCAGTTAAATTTTATGAAATGAAAGAAGCTTTTATTCTTAAACAATTAATTATATTTTGGTGATAGTTAGATATTTTAAAATCATTTTATAATATGACAAAACAAATATTGCACGAATTTTATTCCATTTAATTTTATAATTGTTTTATAGTATTTATAAAAATAATTTCATTCCAAGCAATTTTTTAGTAAGTAAATTTTAAATAGAAAAAGATATTTCTTACAAATTTGTACCTACGCTTATATTCTTTGGTAAAGCTGTCATATATTATTGTCAAGAACTGACTTTTCAATGATTTTAATTTTAATTGCGTTGACTGCTAGAAAATTTTCATTGAATGTGAAGCAACTATATAGTAGTTGTACACAATTATTTGACTGAGTTCAATTACAAACTACTTCTCGAACACTGAAGACTAATAGTGTTTAATAAAAGCTCAGTATTACGTATTGCATTCTGACGCTCTAATGTTTCACTGCATGCTACATTCAATTTCTTTATTACTTCATTATTATTTTTTCAGGAACACATACTCTTTTTGAATTACAATATGAAGCATCGTCATCCTCACTGATCCATAACTCAAACATGCAACTAATGAACAATGAATGTTTTTTTCTTCTTCATTTTATTTTTTATTATCATTATTTTCATTATCATTCAAAGATATACTGTTATAATCAGTCATAGGAACTTGTAGATTTATACTCGATTTATTTTCTGCTACTTTTATCGTACTATCTGAATCTTCCTCTTCCTCTTCACATATTCTGAAAAGCTTTGATTCAACATGTTCAACATCATTCCAATCACAATCTACATATGATTGAAATTCATTATCAAAATATTGAATAAAAATATTTGCATTTTTAATTTTAAACAAGAGTTTAACATCCTCTTCATTTGGATTTTTTATTTTTTTGGTATGATTTTTATAATTAAATAAAAATACCACAGTCATTAGTTAATATGGCTAACAAAAAAACTTCGGAATAAGATAGCCAGTGTACAATGTATACTATATTCATTATATAAAACTAAATTTATGTAGTATATATATATATATATATATTATATTATATTATATATTTTATATATATATATATATATATATATATATATATATATAATCTATAGCTACAGTACAAGCTCCAGTAGGCCAAATTAATTTCAAAAAACATAAATTCAGGATATTAGATTGAGGTCAAACTTTATGCTTCTTTTAAGTGTTACATACCACAAACCTCTAATCTGATATGCTGCTAATAATTGCCAATATTTTGAGTCATTTAAAAACAATATTTTATAATCATACTCACTCCTTGTACCTTTTAAGGGAGATTCAATATTGTAAGCGTGCATATGTGAATTGAATTTAATTACATTAATAATTCTAGAAATCACAAAATAAATGCACCCTTTAGATGAATTAGAACAGCATACATAGTCAATCACAGCAAATTTCTCAACTTCATACAATCCTAACAATGGAATCAAATATCCTTTGATGTACTACTACTACCTTCCTTTAGAATTCCACTATCTAGAACATCAGGAGCTTTATCTATGTCATTGTGGTCTACTAAAGGTTTAATTTCTTTCAACTGAATTTCCAATTCTGTAAGCTTGCTTATTATAAGCCTACTCAAACTATTAGTCTATAATATTATCCAATCTTTCCTCAGTAAACACTGATGCAAAATAAGCATTGAAAATATTAACCAATACCATATCTGAACCTGTAGGTTTTATCTTACTTTAAAAACTTGTTGGTCTTTATTGATATTATTTCTGCCCTTTCTCTGCCTTACTTATTGACTGATATATAGTCAGTCAACTTTGTTATAATTTTTTAAC
>JABUQX010011461.1:0-5000 GCA_015478945.1 Trachelipus rathkii | reverse complement strand
TAAAGGAATTAAAATAGAACTTTAAATTTTTGTTTAGTCAGTTTTTTTATGCAGACTTTTGTATTTTTGAATCAAAACCTTTAATAATTTCCCTAACTGGAATCTGTTTTAAATTTTTAATATTTGTTTTTATGTGTATGTAAACTTGTAAAGATATATATATATATATATATATATATATATATATATATATATATATATATATATATATATATATAGCATAGTTATATATATATATATATATATATATATATTATTATATGTTATATATATATATATATATATATATATATATATATATATATTTATATTTCTGCCCTGGCCCACCTTGATTGGAGGGGCCATACCGCCTCAGAAAGCCGGCCACTGCTCTTGGGCAGTTCCACAGGTCGAGAAGAGAAGTTACAGCGAAGGTGGTACGGGGGGCGTCGAGGGCGGGGCACTCCAGAAGGAAGTGCTCCATTGTGTCCGGGGATATACGACATCTAGTGCAGGTGGGGGATATAACGTTATCAAGTTTGAATCTGAATTTATATTGCATAAGATTTGGGTGGTGGCCTGACCTGCTCCGGGCGAGGTCAATTTGGTTTCTTCTGGACAGTGATTCTTCTGTAGGGGAAATTTTGGGGAGGGAAAGTTTAGTAGACTGCTGGGGCCGTTTTGTAGATATGTGTTAGTTAATTGTATATGGATGTGAGAGAGCCAAGACCTGTTTGGGGGTGGGGGGATGTTGTTGTAGATGTCATTATATAAAGTTTGGCTGGTGAGGAGGGGGATTTTAGTTCCAGTCGGGATGGGGGTTGAGAGTACAGGTGGCATGGGTGGGTTGATTGAGTGTTTCGAAAACCAGGCCCTGCCATCTTCAAGTGGGTAGGATTGGAAGGACTTGTGTCTCGTCGCGGGTGTTGATGGGGGGTTGTTTTAATACATCCAGTGATTATTCTAAGGGCAGTGTTTTTTTTAATTGTAGTTTATTTAAGTTGGATTGTGTTAGTGCTGGGAACCATGCGGGGGAGACATAGTTTATATTAGTTCTAAGAAGTTGTTTGTGTAGATTGTGGTAAGGGTGTGTTTTCTGTCGCTGAAGTTATGTTGGGAAAGTTCGGAGGGTGTTTAATTTCCGTTGGGTTGAGGAAGTAATTTGGTCGATGTGAGGGGAGAAAGTCATATGTGTGTCGTAAGTGAGTCCTAATATTTTTGGGGTTTTGTTTAGGGGGAAGGGGTTGTTGTTCAAGTAGACTATTGGGTGGAATGTGGATTGGTGGCGGTCTGTGGTTAGGAGGGTGATGGAGGATTTAAGGGGGAAAGCTGTCATTCTATTGGTGAGTAGCCAAGTTTCTAATAATTGTAGGTATTCTTGGGTGTGTTGGGTGGCTGTATTTACAAGTGGATGTTGAGAAATGAGACTGATGTCGTCTGCGTAAGTAATTAGTTTGGTGGATTGGTTGGTAGGGGCGGGCAAATCTGCTGTAAAGAGATTGAAGAGGAATGGAGAGAGAATGGCGCCCTGTGGTACGCCGTTTTATAGTTTAATGGAGTGTGAGAGGGTGTTTTTATGGAGGACTTTGGCGTATCTATTGGTAAGGAAATTTGAGAGCCACTTTTTATCATTGTTTTCTAGGGGGATTGAAGGATTTTTTGTATAAGGATGTGTGTGGGGACAGTGTCAAAGACTTTGTTAATGTCGATGGCTGTAAGTATGAATCTGTGTGATGGGGATTGGTTGAAGCCATAAATTATGTGTTGTGTGAGGGAGGTGAGGGTTGTTGTTGTTGAATGATTGCCTTTAAATCCATGTTGGAATTCTGGGAGGGTGATGTGTGGAATTTTTTTTAATATTAGTTTCTCCAGCAGTTTGTTGATGGTGGAGAGAAGAGAGATTGGGCGATAGGAGGATGGGGAATTGGGGTCTTTTTTGGGTTTCAGTTTTGGGATAATGAATGCTTGTTTCCAGATTGGGGGTATATAATTGAGTTTCCAGGATTTGTTAAAGATTTCTGTGATGAGGAGAATTGCTTTTCCTCCTAGGTGTTTCAGGTGGAAGTTTGAGATTGAGTCTGGTCCTGTTGCTGGTGAATTTTTAAGGGTTTTGATTGTCTCTGATATCATGTTGGTTGTAAAAGGAGGTGGAGGGTTGTGATCTGAGGGAAGTTTTTGAGTTGTTTTTTTGTTAACCTATTAATGGGGTGAGTTGGTTTACGGGAGATATTAGCGTAGTGTTTTGCGAGGCTGTCTGCTTGTTGTTTTGAGGAAGGGAGAGAGTTGTCGGGCAAGGATGGGGATTCGTGTGATGGAGGGGGTTGTTTTGTGAATTGTTTAGTTTTTTTGATAACCTGCCAGGTTTTCTTATTATCTATACGTGAGATGTTGCTTTGTAGGTATTCTGTAAACTTGTTAGTAGTGTTAGTGGTTATGAGATTAGAGATCTGAGTGTTCAGGTTAGTTATTTGGTTAGTGGTTAATGTGGTGTATGGTCTGAGTTTTCGGAGGGAGTTTCTTTGTTTAATAAGTATGCACATATAGCAAATAATTGATTGATTTTAGGGATTTTCTGTGACACTTAGGTATGTAGAGTCATTGATTTGATGATTGTGCGTTGTTTAAAATGAATGATGGAGGTGTTAAAGATGTTATGTCAGCGTATTGGTGTAGGGTTTTATATGGGATCGATATGGTTAGTAAAATTCTGTCCAGTTAGGATTTTTTGTAGTTGGTGTATGTAGTGATCTTTTTTGGGGGGGTTTGATGGGAGATATGAGGATAGGGAGATGATCTGATTGTAGGTCGGTGGTTGTGTCCCAGGTTAGTCTGTGATGTAGGGAGGGGGAACAAAATGTGACGTCTGGTGAGGTGGGGGATTGGTTGGCTTGGGGAGGGATTCTGGTGGGGAGTTTTTTTGAGTTAAGGATATTCAGGGATTCCAATTCATTAAGGATATGGTTACCCCGGGGATCGGATGGGTAGTCTTCGTACCAGGCAGTGTGGTGGGCGTTTAAGTCGCCTCCAAGGATGAGATTTGGGTATGTAGCTATTGCTGATAGGGGGGTGATGGTGTTGCGGCCCAGTTTGCCTAGCTGATTGGCCGCTTCAAAGGCGGCAGGTGTGTTGTAGTGCCTGTTTAGATAGAACAAGATTGGGATTTTATTAATGCGGCGGGGAGTGGTGTGGAAGTGTTAGTAGTTGTATTATGATATGGTATGCTGTTGTGGATCAGTGTTAAAAGGGAGTGGTGAGGAGGTTGGGCAGGGGAATATATGGCGTCGTAACCATAGAAAGTGGGGAGAGGGGTGTTTTGGGCGAGGGAGGCTTCTTGTATGATAGCTATGTGGATATTGTGTTTTTTCAGGAAATGGTTAAGTTCTATGGATTTGTTGGTTAAGCCATTAATATTGAATTGTAGTATGTTGAGTGTTTGGGGATTAGGTTTGGTCGGAAGAGGGTTTTGGTTGGTGGTGTGGGGGCTACAGGTTGTACAAGTGTAGCCCATATTGTATCTGGGGAGGGTTCGGAATGGTGAGCAGGACAGGTGTACCCATCCCAGGCAACCAATACACTGAATGCTATTTAGTCCAACTTGTTTTTGGCAGATAGGGCAGTAATATTTAGGGGGACCCGGGTTGCTCTCGACATCTCCCGACCGTAGGAGTAGTAGTCTCCCTACAATGAGAGTAAAGATAGACAGAAAAGGCAGATTTGAGACATAGATAAGTAAGTAGAAGGAGGGCGATAGTAAAGTAGCGAAACTAGCCTGGCTCCTTTTGGCAGTAACCCTCCTGGTGGAGGGGGGGGAATTGTGTAATCTTGCAGAACCCCCCCCGGGGCAGAAATTCTTGAGATTTTCTCCCGAGGCGAATCCTGACGGTTGCGCGCTGCTTGAAAGCGCTACACATATGACAACATATATATATATATATATATATATATATATATATATATATATATATATATATATATATATATATATATATATATATATATATATATATATAGACATATATATAGAAGATATATATATATATATATATATGTTGAGCATATATATATATATATATATGGGTATAGTATATATACATATTGTTATTACATAAATATAGGTGAGAAGCGAGATGGATAGTATATATTATTATTATTATTATTATTATATTATTATTATTATTATTATTATTATTATTATTATTATTATTATTATTATTATTATATATTATTATTATTATTATTACATATATATATATAAACTATTAGATGATATTATTATTATTATTATTATTATTATTATTATTACATTATTATTATTATTATTATATATATATTATTATTATATTATTATTATTATTATATATATTATTATTATTACACATTAATATTATTATATATATATATATATACATATATTAGTTATTATTATTATATTATTAGATATATTATTACATATTATTATTATTATAAATCCATATTATTATTATTATTATATTATTATTATACATATTATTATTATATATATTATTATATATATTATATTATTATTATATATTATTATATATATTATTATTATATTCTATTATTGGTATTATTATTCCTTATATATATATATATATATATATATATATATATATATATATATATATATATATATATATATGTTATTATATATATATATATATATATATATATATATATATATATATATATATATAAATATATATACATTATATATATATATATATATATATATATATATATATATATATATATATATATATATATATATATATATATATATATATATATATATATATATATATATATATATGTTGTTATATATATATATATATTATAGAATATACATTACATAATATATATGTATATATATATATATATATATATATATATATATATATATATATATATATATATGAAGTTATTAATGAAAACGCGAAAGCGTTTCAATGATAAATGCGAAAACGGTTGTACCCAACATTGAACTGAACGAAGCAATACCG
>JABUQX010011460.1:22500-26037 GCA_015478945.1 Trachelipus rathkii | reverse complement strand
TTATTTTGATTCATTATGTTCTTGTTCTTTATGCCGAGTGGTTGTACTACTCTTATTATACTATCAATTTTACAATTTGAATTACACTTCTCTATTTTTTAGATGCTTGTCTTATCTGTAGAGAGTTCAAGTGCGTAGTCTTATGGCAAGCATTTCTACTTCTCAGACGAACTCACTGACCTTAGGCTGAACTTCTATTGCAGTTACTTCATGCATTCTACCATCAAATTTGATACAAGCACTTTCATTCGAATTTTGTTGAAATTTATATAAATATGTAATTTATGTACAAGTATATATAATTTCTGCTCTGTTCAAAATGAAATAGCACATTTGAATATTAAAAAAAAAAAACTTTTATTAACTAAAATTAAATTAATTCCTTAAAAATCATGATTGCAAATCGGAAATGGGCAAAACTGTCAAATCAGAAGGCGAACTTTCAACGTTTCTTATGAGTTACTAAATATTATTTTGGGGGAGCTGTAGATCCACATATAAGGAACATTTAGTTCCAACTACAGGAATTTTTTTTTTGCCTTACTCCTTCTCTAGATCTACATGTTTTTTATCTATTCATGCTCGAAATACTTCAGTTTAATTAAGGTTTCATTGAGTCTAGATGCTTTTTAGCTTAATGATGAGACATTTATTTTCTCATTTGCTACAAGACTGTCTTCATTCTTTAACATGTTAACGTGCAATTAAAGTTCTCAACTTTTTATAGGTTCTATGAGGCAAGTGTTCGAGAAAGATGTCCACACACATTCTATCATTCTTGTAGAGCAGCACAATTAGCGAAACATCCTTGCAAAGACTTTTGTCCGGGGACTTCTTATAAGATTCTTTGCTATTTAGTCTATTATATTTTCTATTTTTGCCCATGAGGGGGTTTGCTATTTGGTGGTTGCCTTTAATTAGTTCTTTCTTGTCTCTTTTTTCGTTTATGTTTCTAGGTATTCCTTGAGTGGTGGAGTCATTTACTATGTGTAGATAGGTTACAGATCTTTAAACATATGAACTTAAATACCAAAGGAGCAAATTGAAAAAAAGTTTCAAAACTGGAATGAGAATAATTAAATTTAAAAATGAAGGTATCAGGTAACAAAGAAAAAAAAAATTATCTTTTATTTTATAACAGACAAATTCATATTTTTATATTCTTCTAAGGAATTAAACATACGGTAGCCTAAACGCTCCAAAACGCTTTTACAATAATCTTGAATATGTTTTACATATTGAAACGATAATTTTTTTCTCCACGCAAAGGGAACAAGTTTGGAATATTTTGTTGTGACATATGGCTGATTTTGATGCTTCCAATCGGATGTTTTGGAATGTACAAATTTGTTAATTTTAAGAGTATAATTAAATCCAATGAAGTCATAGAGCTTTTTCACTTCTTCTTCAGGATGTAGAGCCAACTCTTCAAACTTAACTTGACGATAATACCTGTTAAAAGAATGTCACTAGATATGTTTCATATAACTTTGGAACACACTTCTTAAGTTTTACATATTCTATATAAAATTTTATAAGGGTAACCTCAAACCATTTTTTCATCTATATAATATAGCTATGCGTATGCTATAGATTTTTACCAATTATATTATTAAATATTAGAACATATTTAAAAATATTTTGAAAACTAAAATAGTTTCAGTAGAAGAATTGATTGTTTTTTTTTAAAATTAATTCCTTCTTTTTAAAATTTAATCGTTTTCTCTTTAAAGTTTATCTTAAATCACTTATTAAAAATTCATAAGCACTCTTGTAGTGATTTGCAATAAATGATCCACAGATTTCAAAAAGTCTATTTTTAATTCGTTTTTTTTTTTTTTTTTTTTTTTTTTTTTTTTTTTTTTTTTTTTTTTTTTTTTTTTTTTTTTTTTTTTTTTTTTTTTTTTTTTTTTTTTTTTTTTTTTTTTTTTTTTTTTTTTTTTTTTTTAACAGACTATTAAAAATTATATTGACAATATTATAATTTTCATATTCTTGTTTATAACAATTTACAATTTAAGAGCCTGAAGCTTCTATAGGGTGTTCTAAAAGTCATCAATAAGTTTTAAAATCTAAAAAAATTTATTTACCTTAAAATTTTAAAAATTGTTCGTTAATAAAAAAAATCAGCTTTCTTCCTCGTTCTTCTTTTGTTCATCCTCTTCTTTCTCGTTCTTTTGCTCTTCCTCTTTTTCCTCGTTCTTCTTTTGTTCGTCCTCTTCCTCCTCGTTATTCTTTTGTTCATCCTCTTCTTCCTCGTTCTTCTTTTGTTCTTCCTTTTCTTCTTCGTTCTTCTTTCGTTCTTCCTCTTCTTCCTCGTTTTCCTTTCCTCCTTCTTCGCCCCCTTCAAACTCCTTTATGTTTAATATTGTAATCAAACTAAAGTACTTTCAAAGGTTTTCGAATCTGTCCTTAATAGGAAGACTTGGAAACACCTTAAATCTTATAATATTATCTCTGATGGCCAGTTTTACTTCCCTAAAGAGAGCTCTACTGGTGATAATCTTTATCTTCTCTCTGATTTGTAGTCTTTTTTTCTTCGACATTTCCATGAATCTTTTGCTCTGGCGCTAGGCATATCAAAGTCATTCGATAGAGGCTTGTACAATGCCTTGATTTACAAACTTCTTTCCGGTCATTCTAGAGCAACTAATGTAGATTGTAATCGTTAAGACTTTAAATCTATGAATAGTGGCGTTCCTAAGGGCTCAGTACTGTCCTCAACTCTTTTTATACTTTCCATTAATTACTTACTCTCTATTACTTCAATACCTATCCAATCATATGCCGACCATCCCATCCTTATTGCTCATTTCATTTTGAAAACACAATTCTGGAAGGATTGCCTGAAGCAGCTCATCTCTAATCTCTTTCGAATTTCTCTTATGGCTGAGAATAAATATATAACTTAGTTCCATCATTTAACTACGTGAAATAATCTTCCACACGACAATAACATCTTTTGTGAAAAACAGAATTCAACCTTCGATTGTTGTTAATATTTCTTACATTTACTTTCCTTCCTCGTGATCTTTCTTGGAAGGATCACATTACCCATTTTAATAAATAAGCTTCTAAGAAGTTGGGTGATCTGATGCTCTGATTCTCTGACGCTCTGATGCTCTGATGTTCTCATACTCTGATTCTCCGACGCTCTGATGCTCTGATTCTCTGACGCTCTGATGCTCTGATGTTCTCATGCTCTGATTCTCTGATGCTCTGATGCTCTCATGCTCTTACACTCTGACGCTCTGATGCTCTGACGCTCTGATGCTCTGATGCATCTTCAGAATTTGCTTGCTCTTAAAAGGTATATATTTTACCACTGTATGGACTGCGTTTTACAAATCTGGTGTGGTTCCAGTCAATCAACTCTTCTTGAAACTTGAAAGTGTAGTCTTGGGGGGGGGAGGGTTCGATAACAAACTCTTCCACTAGTAATGATTCTCTCCATTTCTTTTCTACCAGTCTAAGTATTGCCTCCTCTCCTTAAACAATCGCTATTATAAAAGACGCTATTCTTCTGAATTTTCCAGC
>JABUQX010011460.1:17500-20000 GCA_015478945.1 Trachelipus rathkii | reverse complement strand
TACAAGAACAAACTAAGCAAACGACGAAGCTGAAGAAAAAGGTTCTGAGGGCTCCACCGAACTTTTTTACATTTTTACACACTATTCAGAGCAAATTGCTTTAGTTTTATAGAGATTAAATAGATTTAGTAGGATTCCGGGATGATATGAAAGAAGTATGAGTTTAAAGTGCTTCAAGATAGTAATTCCAGTTCGTAGTGTCCTTTAGACAATAGCACAAGAACAAACAGTGTTTAAGGAAGGTTTGCGATTTTTAGTTGAAAGAAAATTGAATGAAAGCCAAAGAGAATCCAGCAAGATTGTAGTATAAAAGCGACATAAACGTTTCATCGCCATAGGCTAGGGCTTTTGCTTCCAAAGACGTCAAGAGATAAAGCTGGATAAAGAGATAAGATGATCGGATGAGCTCATTGGTGAAAAATGTTATATATATATATATATAAATATATATATATATATATATATATATATATATATATATATATATATATATATATATATATATATATATATTATAATATAATATATATAATATATATATATTATATATAATATATATATATATATATATATATATATTATATGTATGTATGTATGTATGTATGTATGTATGTATGTATGTATGTGTGTATGTATGTATGTATGTATGTATATCCCGCGGTTTGCAAAGGTCTACCAAATTCCAGGAGAATTAATAAAACTGCAAACGAAATCGAAATCAATATATGGCGCTTGAAAGTGTTTCAGTAAAATGTAATTGTGAAAATAGATAAATGGAGTCTGTTCCAGTCTTTATTAGTGGAGTACATGTAAGATTGAATAGAGCTGTTAAGTTAGGAGTCAAGAGTTGGACGGAAAAAGGATGAGACTGTGTTGGATGGCGAGTCGCTCGAGTTCTCTTCAAGGGAGGAGGTACACAACTAAAGAGTTCAGAAGAGCAGTGTCCATCGTAATATCAATAGTATGAAGAGAGTGAGGCAACAGTCAAAAGAGCTTGGATGAAATTTGTGAGAGTGGGAGAGTGGGAGAGTGGGAGAGTGGGAGAGTGGGAGAGTGGGAGAGTTGATAAGACGAAAAACATTGCAGTAGACTCCGCCTTTCGAAGGTAAGAGCGCGAGTGAAATCACCACAGATGTGTCAAGCGTGATCCATACAGGGGCGAAGTATACCCTTTTACCTTTAAAGGTAAAGCAGCTGGGGTAGTGTGAGAAAATTCTGAAGGAGCCTCAAAACATCCAACCACTTAGAAGTTTGCTTAGAAACATAAATAATGTGATCCATATAATTAAGATCACGAGAAAAATCAATGCCAATAATATTAACAATAGAGGAAGGTTTGAGTTGTGTGTTTTCGAAGAAGATATAGTTTTGTAAAAGATTGTGTTGAATAGATAAATGAAGAAGCTGTGCTTTTGAGGCATAAAAAACTATAAAGTTATTGCTGTCATATTTAGAGATACAAGAAGGATCAGTGGTTAGTTGCTTCATGTCCACCCACATGATTCCAAGAAATTGCTATTCAATGTGTCGTCTCTTAAACTGGAAGAAGTAAGAAATAAAGGACAATGTTATTGACATAGAAGTGAATAGGAGACAAAGTGAAAGAGAGGTCATTAATGAAAAACAAACACAGAAATGAGTATTGGACGTAATCCTGAGGAAAACACTACTATTAATAGATTTAAAGGATGAACAGTGAACAACTAACTACAACAGCTTCCAAAGAACGACTGTAGAGGAAATAAGAGGGTAGCTCTATGAGAGAAAGATAGAAGCCTAATGAGGGAAGATTAGAAATCAAAGCTCTGAGCCAGATTATTTTTAATACCTTTGATATGTCTAACGCCACAACAAAAAGATTTACAGAAATGTCGAATAGTATAGGACCAAGAACCATAGAGGAGGAAAATTTTTTTTTTTTACGAAAGCCATACTGGCAATTAAAGATAAGATTAGAAGATTTGAGATGATTCCAAACCTTCCTGTTAAGGAAAACTTTACTAAAATCAGAGATTAATAAAGCAACAGAACGATAGTTAGAGGGTTGAGAGGGATCTCCTTTCTTCGGCACAGGTTAAATGAGCGAAAGTATCCAACAAGAAAGGAGTGTCGAACTGGGTTGGCAAGCACGAAATAGTTTATCAAAGCAGGGAAAAGCTCGGAAGTATAAGTTTTAAGAATCATAGGAAGGATGCCAGTAGTATGGGGAGGTAAGTTGTGGGGTGGCCAGATTTGTAGCTAAATCTGGATTTTCAGCTAAATCTGGCAACCTGACGATACATATATATTTTTTTAGCATTTTTCTTATATTTCCATCATTTTTTGGTATTTTTCTTATATTTCAAGCACTTTTTTAGCATTTTTCTTATATTTCTGGCACTTTTTAGCTTTTTTTGTTAAATTTCTGGCACTTTTTTAGCCTTTTTTTATATATTTTAAGCGACTTTTTAATACTCAGCTACGTTCATGGATGTTTTTTAGGATGTTGGATGTTAGATTT
>JABUQX010011460.1:7500-12500 GCA_015478945.1 Trachelipus rathkii | reverse complement strand
TATAGTCAAATAAGTACACCGCAAAACCGACCAGTTTTTCGGACCAATGTACCAAAAACATTTCATCTCCAATCACCATAGGGGGGGGGGTCTTCTCGAAAACTTTGAAGAAATAGATAGATACAGCGGATAAAAGAAATTAAAAAAGATGGTCATTTGAGGGGAACCCATAAAAAAGAAAGTTTAACAGAAGAGTAAATATTTTAAAAGGTTCTTGAAATGTTGAGTTCATCTCCAAGACGATTGATAAGTAGGGAGCTGCACCAATTGTTGCAACTGTGTGGGAAATGATAAGACAAATATCTAGATGTATTTGAGTATAAATGAGAAGTTGTTTGTCAACATTGAAAATCACTCAAGATGATATTTTGAGAGGAAATATAGAGACTGATTATTTGAATTTAATAATCAGGAATTAATTGCAGTAGTTTAGGAGATATTATAAAACAAATGAAGCAATTTTCTTGTGATTGTCAAAAAAACTAAGTCATCGGATGTAAATCAGAAAGACTCCAAAATTATGGAAAGAGAACAACAAACGTGGATACTACTTACCCAAAATTTTAGCCATTGAATAAAATGAGCGTAGACCAGTAAGGAGAAAAAGAGCATTCAAACATTTGAGTTATCAGTTAAAACAAGAGAGTGGTTTTTTAAAAAATTGAAATAAATAAAGATAGTGAATGTTTCAGGGAGATTTGCGTATCAGGTGAAAACGTCAATTCTTGGAAGTACCACCCGATTCATCAGAAGCTGCAGCATTAAAGAGATCTAGGGCACATCTCTCTTGGCTTCCCAGTTGCATAGTGTCTCCATTTTTTAAACAGAGTTTTTTCGTTTGCAAAGAGTGCGCTGGGTGCGAGAAGAAAGAAGAAATGAGTTTCTACTGATAGCCTTTAGACATTGCTGGAGGGTTAAAGTAAACACTGGACGCTGAAGTGTAAAGGAATGTTCAAACCCAACCATGCAGTAATAACTAAATGGAAATATTGTGTTGTGAAATAATTCTAAGTAATTTGAGCGAGAGTAGACAAGTAAATTGTACAAACCACACCCAGTTGCTGCAGTAATGGAAAAGAAAAAAAAGTTTTGTGACGATAAAACAGCAGAATCTTCAAAAGAGAAGATAATAATCAGTTTGTCCTTGCGTTTCTCCCTATTCGAATAAAGTGTATCTGAGTCAAAGTCGAAAAGTAAAAGTGTAATAAACATATAAAAGCGCATGAGGACCTTGTAAAGTAGAGTAAAGTGAAGAAAAAAATCCTCAACATAAGAAGATTTTCAGCCTCTTTGATCATCCTTAACCATTATCAAAAAAAAAGAAGAAAGTGCTTTGAAAGGAAGGGTTGAAAAGAAGAGTTAAGAATCAATCATTTCAAGTAGGAATTAACTTGTTTAGATAAAATATGGGAGTAGATAAATTTCAGTTAATAATTAGAGAAAATATTTTGACAAGTTTTAACATATGAATGTATAAAAGTCTAATGCTCTCTGAAGGCTTGTTTCACATCAAACTTTAAAATTATTAATATAACTTACTTGTATGACTTTTCAAAAAGATCAAGATTATCCAAGCTTTCTTGTATTTAGAGCAGAGGTTAATGACGGTTGTCACGTAGCAGTTGACGCGGACTATTCTTTTTAGCGACTATTCTTGATGACATTATACCTCTTGGGTCTCTAACTAAATTAATTATGAGAGATTGATTTCTTTGATATTAGATAATTATCCTTTATGGCAACATAGTTTTCATAACGTGATAATTTGACGACTTGCACCATTTTTCATATACATCAAGTTTTTGAGATACAATCATTTATGAATTGGTTTTTCAAGCAATTATCTAAACAAGATTCAATAAGGCATTTTATTTAGTCTTACTATGTAGCCCAAATCTTTGTAAATCACAACTAAGAATATTTTAACAATGCTAGCTTTATCTGAGTCTATCAAAAGAAAAAGTTTGCTCTTCATCTTGTATGTAGAAACTGGGCGATTTGAGATAAAATACTCCTGATATGGAAGAATAACCTGAGAGTAAAGATGATCCTGATCTTGGTTTTTAACAATGATAATATTTCGAAATTTTTGTCCATTTTTATATTCATAATCATCATTTCCAGGTTTTTAAGAATATGTGCAGAACTTTTGAAGATGTTATTTCCTCTCAAATTGCATTAGAAGTGTTATCAACAAAAAGCAGTTTTAACATTCCACTAATGTGAAGAACGGTTTCATCTCTGAGTTACCTTCATGGTGAAATGTCATCAACTTTTGTTTTGTTCTTTTAGTAAATTATTTAATATTGTTCAAAACATAGATAGAAATAATTAAGAATTGTTAAACTCAAACATTTATAATATGAGCAACTCAATTATAACTTCTGAAATCAACTAGGACTCAATCTTTAAAGGATTCACTAGTAAAAATTTTGACTCCTGACTTTTTCCTTCTTTTTTTCAATAAAGCTTACAGACGCACGGGCATTGCACTTTCTTATAAGAAACTCTCTCGGGAGTTATTTCCTAGGATCGAAGAGGATTCAAACTCTGATCCCTCATTACTAAATCGATCAAACCACTGTTTGAACCACAATAGCTTGACCGCAGGCCAATACTGTAAATTTTGATCAGTTTAAAAAACTTCGAGAATCAATAAAAAATAATTTAAAAAAATTTTCTTTGTAGGATAAAATTTCCAAGCCTTCTCTGGATTTTGAAAGTTTCTTGAAAAAAATTTTCAAAATCTGTATTTTAATCTTTGATATTTTAGTAAAATTGGTACAATTAGTAAATTTATATTAACAACTTAATTATTCAACAACCCATAAGTAGCCAAATAATAAGTTAAATTTCGTAAATCTTAGAAACTCTATGAGCTTTGTGCCTTTTTAGCTACCAGTTTGGTTCTCAGTTTATTCTATACAAGTTAAAACGTTTAGAAAATCATCTAAGTTGACCCTGATCTTGAAGGACAAAAAGGAGTTGTTTCATAAACTCACAAATGCCCATATAAAAGTCTAATATTTATTAATTTACATTTTTTGAAGTTTTCAACAATATGAAGATTCATGTCTTCTGTAATATTGTTATCAAATGTATAACAGAAGAGACATTCGAGTTACATCTACTGAATATACATACTGTTTATAAGAAAATTCACGATTAAGTTAAATCTTTAACATAGTCAAACACAAAGAATCATTTGGTATTAAAAACAAAATTAATGATGTAAATAATTTGTTATAAATTCCAAACTGAAATATTTCATAAATGTTATTTGAATATTATGGAGCTTTTTCGGCATTCTCTCATAAAGACCTTTTTCTCCTTTAAATTTATGATTCGATTACATTTGTTATTTTACCATTAAATGATGAAGATAACGAACATCGGGAAAGTAAAACTATTTGTTTACCATAACTGCTAATTCTTATAAAACCTCGAAATAGAATATCAGACGTCCTAATCCTGTTTCACTTAACGTGACCCTACATCGTTAATTTTCTTGCTCCAAAAAATAGTGTTGAAAAAAAAAAATCCTAACAACTCTTTGTAACCTGCTGTTACCTACTTTATTCGCAGTGAAAGAATTGTAGCCAAATACTTCCGCCTGAAAGGAATAATATATATATATATATATATAATATTTATATATATATATTATAAATATATAATATTATATATAATAATATATATATATATACTATATATATATATATATAGATTATATATATATATTATATATATATATATATATATAATATATATATAGTATAATATATATATATAGTAGGGTGTACCGGAAACTGAAATTTCAGTATCCGGCCGAACCGCGAATTAACCAGAATCTCCAAAAAATTACGCCGAATTTCTGGCGAACCAGAATTCTTTGAATTTCTTAACTATAAAGAAATGTGTAAAAAAAACGTCTATACAACTTTCAGCATAAATCTTATATATTTATATATATATATATATATAATATAATATATATATATTATATATATATATATAATATATAAATAATAATAATATAAATATATATTATATATATAATATATATATATAATATATATGAATATATGGAACAAAGTTACTTAACGGAGACACGGAACGGAACAGTCGATCAAAAAAAATTTCATAGTATGCCTCCATGATACATAAAAGATGTTCCAGTGGGAAAAAGGATTATTTTTTAGGGTCAGGTTAGTTAAGTTAGTTAGGTTAGATTAGGTTAGGTTAGGTTGGTTTAGGTAGGTTAGGTTAGGTTAGTTAGTTAGGTTAGTTATGTTATGAGTTATGTTAGGTTAGGTTAGTTAGCTTAGGTTAGGTTAGTTAGGTTAGTTTGGTTAGGTTAGTTAGTTAGTAGTTAGTAGTTAGTAGTTAGTAGTTAGTAGTTAGTAGTTAGTAGTTAGTAGTTAGTAGTTAGTATTCAATTTCCATATTAAAATATATTTCAAATTTATCCAAGAATGAACAAAATAATCCATAGAAAACGGACGCAAATCGCCTATCCCACATTATATCATTTATTTCGATAACTGGTCTAAAAGTAGTTCCGCTTCAAAATTGACAGAATAATTTAATTCCAATGCTACCTTAAAAATTGATTTTATAATCGTTTAAACTTCATTTCATATACATATATATATCATATATATCTAATAGTTTTTACATAAATAAGATCTTTTTTTCATAAAATATAATATATATATATATATATAATATATATATATAAATATAATAATAATATATATATAATATATATATATATATTATATATATATAGTATATATATATATAATTTACATATATATACAATACATAATTATATATATATATAATATATATATATATATATATATATATTAATATATATAATATATATATATATATTAATATATATATATATATATATATATGTCGATAAGCATGTCTTCAAAGCGCAGTCAAGGGGAAGAATGATGATTGGAGGTTTCGTCGCGGTCAGGACATAT
>JABUQX010011460.1:0-2500 GCA_015478945.1 Trachelipus rathkii | reverse complement strand
CAGTTTTCTTGTACCTATCTTACTTTTCGAGAATATCATGCGGTAACTTCTTTAGTTTCATATATATATATATATAATATAATAATATATATATATATAATATATAATATATATATATAATATATATATATATATAATTATATATATATATATATATAATATATATATATATATAATATAATATATATATATATATATAGGCAGCCTCTAGAAGAACCACAATCCATATCTCAAAAACTACAATAGCTATAAGGAAAAGGAATACATTTTTGGAATCTGCGTAAAATTTTAGTTAGGTAAAAAAAATGTGAAAAACTACAATAGCTACAGGAAAAGGAATACATTTTGAATCCTTTACAATTGTAGTTAGCGAAAATGTAAAAAAAAATGCTATTTTTTTTTAGGGAGTCGACCGGCGGGGGACAAAGAGTAATATAATATATATGATATTATATATATATATATTATATATATATATATATATAAATATAATAATATAATATATTATAATTATATATATATATAATATTATATATAATAATAATATATATATTTATATAATATATATATATATATATATATATAATATTTGCAAAGGGATTACACATGCAATGTAGGGGCTCGACCACGGGAGAACACATAGAGACGTTTTCCATACCCTAGAGGAGGCGGGGAAACCCCCGCGATACCCAAATGCCAAAGAGCGGGGGTTCCGGAAATCCCCCCGTCGTCCACCGGGAAGCCGAGAGACCCGACTCCTGTCACTGTCGGTAATACCCATGGGGTATTCTTTAGTTTAAAAAAAATAACTATACTAGAAAGTCTATTATTTTAACGAGTACCGATAAAAGTCTCTAAAATAGGCTTGTCCTAATATTACTATAATATAACAAAAATTTTTTTTTACATTTTCCTAACTAAAATTTTACCAGGATTCCAATAATGTATTCCTTTTCCTGTACTATTGCATTTTTTAATTTTTTTTTTTATATACCATTTCCAAACTAAATTTTACCAGCATTCCAATAATGTATTCCTTTTCCCGTGGCATGGTAGTTTTGAGATATGATTTGCTCTCTAGAGCGACCATATATATATATATATATATATATATATATATTATAATATATATAATATATATATATATATATATATATATATATATATATATATATATATTATATATATATTATATATAAATTATATATATTATATATTATATATATATATTTATTAGATATATAATCAATTATTAATTAATTAATAGAGGTAATTGTTTGCAGTTCACACAAATTCATGTATAGTGTATTAATTATAAACATTAATTTACACAAATGTTTTAAAAATATTCTAGAGTATTGTTTTACAAATTTATATTCAATAAAAACAAAAAAAAAAAAACCTACAAAATGCACAATTATATATATATATATATATATTATATATATATATATATATATATATATATATATATTTTAATATATATAAAAAAAAACATAATATATATATATAATATATATAATATATATATATATATAATACGAAAATCACAATTATATATATATATATATATATATATATATATATATATATATATATATATATATATATATATATATATATATATATATATATATATATATATATATATATATAATTTATATAATAATATAAAATTTATATATCAACATATATATATATATATAGCCTATATAATATATAACCTATATAATATAGGAACACCTTAGAGTACACCGCATAGATATCAGTTGTCGGGTCTCTGGGCCTCTAGGTGGACGACGGGGGGGGGGACTTCGTCCCCCTCTGTCCCCCGTCGGCTCGATCCACCTAATGGAAATATATGTTTCTTGAACTTCAATTTTTAGGGGGCTCGAGCCGATGGGGGACAGAGGGGGTACGAAGTCCCCCCGTCGTCCACCTAGAGGCCGAGAGAACCCGACAACTGATATATATGCGGTCTACTCTAGGGTGTTCGTTAGTTTTAAACCATAAAACGACTTTACAAACTCCCCCCCCCCATTTGACAATGCTCGTGAGCATACTCCGCTCTCCGACCGGAGGACTCGGGTATAACGTGTAGCTGTTCAAAGTTAAGATTAGTGTGCCACATTAAGCGTCACAGCAAAGCTTCGACCACTCTTACTCTACGTTGCAGATAGGTCCTCATCTGCAGAAGCCTGAAAGTACGGTGCAGGCGCACAGGAAGACCGAACAGAGTAGCACCCAGTAGAAGAAACTTGATTTGATGGTTGTTCGGTGATTTGATGGGTGTTCATGGTCACTTCAGGTGGTCACCAATTTGAAGGATTAAATTCTGATCTTGAATAACCACCTTAGTAGTATACAACACATTTGGACCATAGTTATCTAACGCAAACGCAAAGTCATTAAAAGTGGACCTTTTTAATCTAACGGCAAAACCGCAAAGAGTGATAACAACCATAGCAACGAGTCACGTCAAAGTACCGCCGACCGAGAA
>JABUQX010011459.1:12500-25000 GCA_015478945.1 Trachelipus rathkii | reverse complement strand
GTTTCGTTTTGGATTAGTTTTTATTAGCTGATGTTAGTAGAATTGAATGGATAATTTTTGGATTTTGCTCGCGCCTTTAACTCACAATAATTGCTTTTATTTTCAGGATACGCGGAATCTGAATTTTTAAATAAAAAAAGAAACTGGATTATCTTATACTGTATAGCTTTATATATATTTGAAGTGGTGTTTTAACGTTTGATAGGTTTTGTTATTTAATATTGATAGGTTTTTCTTACTTTTTGAAAGTTCTATATTTAGTGGTTGTTATAACGTTATAGGTTTTTACTTTTTAATATGATAGGTTTTGTTACTTTTTTTTGAAGTTCATATATTTAACTTTGGGTCCAAGTCCTTGATGTTGTTGGACCTGTTGTTACTTCAAATTATTTGTGTAATAAAGATTTAATCATATTAGCAACTATCCTCTTGGATGGCGTCACATCTGTCGTAACTTTGAAAATTATTATCTGATTTAATAACAAAAGATTTTTCATGATAGTTATTTCCACTATTACACCCAAAAATGGACCTATGGTCAGCATTTGTTAAAAAAAAAAAAAATCTAGTTAATTTAAGAGTTTCTCTTAAACAAATCCAACAAAACTTAACTTAAAAAACCTAACTTAACCAAACTTAACGTAACCTAACCTAACCTATCCTATCCTAACGCCTGCGGCGGACTGTACAGGAAAATTTTTTTTGATGTTCGTCGACATTTGAGACTAGTCTCCCCAAGAAATTTTAAATAACAATATTAATGATAGTTATCTTACTGGGATAGCATTACAACTGATGATTTTATAAATATTTGATAGGCCCTTCCCTACGGCGTTGGCGCGATAACTGTACGACCGTTTATAGTACAACACTTGATGGAACGATACTATACAGCACTGAACTCCTCAGTCTTGACTCATACAGCAAGATGACTGCCAGTCGTACGATCTTACTGAAGTTCAATTATTTATGTTTTTTAATATTAAACATGTTAACAATGGAGATGTTTCCACTTTTCACATATGGAAATTTATTATTACATCATTCGATATTGGAACTAACTGAAAAATATTCAAAAACAAACAAACAAAATTATCTTAGGCAAAACCACCATTCGATGAATTATGAAACAAACGTGAATGCAGCTAACACTAGAAAAATACCGACAGTTGCATAACAGAAAGATGTACTGCCTACCCGCTACACAGACACTAGGTTTTGGCTATTCAGAAATATGGCTCAGACAATTGTATCCGGTATGCTCAGCCTCTACAGGAAATCATGTTGTACCGATGCTGTACCGATCGCTAAGGAACAGCCTTGTATGTGACTATTTTTAGTGATTTTATGTTTTATTACTTTTTAAACATGAATATTCTAATAAAATAGAAAATTTCACCTAATGTTATTCGTCAGAGATACTCAAAACTAAAACTACTAATATTGTTTTGGAGGGGTCGTTCAGTTTTTAAGGAAAACAATGAATTTTAAATCTTTGAAAAGCAAAAAGTATAGGGAGATGAAAACCATAAAATAGAAATTAATGTTAATACACTTATAAGTACGCATCAAATTCAATAAAACCAAAACACTGAAAGGGTTTTAAATAAAAATTTGAAAAAATAATAGATATTGCCTGATCATTGATATCGTTCATATTGCGATCATTATCAGTAGTGATGCACGCTCCGGAGATCCTACAGCTTTTTCTCAAAAAAGTATAAGAGATATATAGATCTGAAACTTGGAATATAATCTATGTATGGGATAAGCACGAATCCGTGTTGTAAATTTCAAGTCTGTAGGATGTATATAGAGGGGGGTCACCCCCGGCAGAGCGTAGCCGCTACCGCCCGCCGTGTTACCCTTTTGGCTTTCAAAACCCTGAGATTGAGTTAGGCCTAACGGCTAATCATCGACCCAGGTGTTCGATGCGCGTGAGAGAGAGAGAGCACGCGCGCATACACATACACATACACATTATTATAATTATTATTTATTATTACGTCGAAATTCGATTTCCGAAGGAAATCGAATCTGAGTCGAAAAAACGATCCCTGTAAGGGATCGTTTTTTTACGCACTCCGACTTCGGATTCCGCCGCGGTCGCTTCTACGCATCCGGTTTTGACTCCGACTCCGATTGCCTGCCTGCCTCCGACTCCGAACTTATCGTATCGTGCTAAAATTTGGTATGGTGTTAGATGGATGAAGTAACCTCAGAAGTATAAGAATTACGTCAACTGGCGTCTCCCAGAAGGGGGACCCCACCCCATAAAAAAAAATTAAAATTGATCGCTATAAAGCGAAATTTGCGTGAGAGGATTCAGATTGAGTTTCTAAGAAAAGACTGGTATTGAATCAAGGAGTTGGCTCGGCACCGGTGTGGAGCCACTGCGT
This sequence comes from Trachelipus rathkii, assembly GCA_015478945.1. Classification (NCBI taxonomy): domain Eukaryota; kingdom Metazoa; phylum Arthropoda; class Malacostraca; order Isopoda; family Trachelipodidae; genus Trachelipus; species Trachelipus rathkii. Next base: position 22,601 of record JABUQX010011459.1, on the reverse strand, counting down.
GCCGAGTTAATAAACATTCGTATAACAACAATGTTGGCATGTCTTTATATATGTTATTGGATCTGTAGATTTCGAAAAAAATGGTTTTCAGAAAAAAAAAAAAAAAAAAAAAATAAATAAAAAATAAATAAATAAATAAATAAATAAAATTTCTTACACTTTTTATGTTTATAACTTACAAATTTACGTTTTACATACCCTAAAGCAGTATTAATCAGTAAATTCAAACACCAATCCATCTTACCTTCCTTGTCCAGTTGGATCTATTGATTTATTGATTAAGGTCAAATTTTTACTAAAATTGTAACGTTTTCCATACCCTAAGCAGAATTCAGTAAATCAAACACCATCCATCTACCTTCCCTGTCACCCTCCGTCCAGTCCTGATCTATGATCTATTGATTAAGGTCAATTTTTTTACTAAAATTGTAACGTTTTACATACCCTAAAAGCAATAAATCAATAAATCAAACCACTATCCAACCTCCTTCCTGACCATCTATCTATTGATCTATTGATTAAGGTCAAATTTTTACTAAAATTGTAACGTTTTACATACCCTAAATCAGTAAATCACTAAATCAAACCACTATCCAACCTCCCTCCTGACCATCTGTGATCTATTGATCTATTGATTAAGGTCAAATTTTTTACTAAAATTGTAACGTTTTACATACCCTAAATCAGTAAATCAGTAAATCAAACCACCATCCAGCCAGCATCCGACCACCCTCATGGCCATCCTTGATCTATTGATCTATTGATCTATTGATTCAAGTCACATTTCGGAGTATTCATTTGAATAAACATACATAAATCAAGTTCTTTATGACAAACATCAATCAAATATGTTGGACGTAACAAAGTTTTTCACATTAATAAAGATTACTTAACATCATCTGACCTAAAAAAATGTACAAGACAAACCTAACACACCTTAAACACGAATAAACTGTTAACATTAACAAGTTCCACACTTAACAGCAGGTGAAGTAACTAACATAGCATAACAAAGACGTAACCTATTCACACCTTTTCTAACATATCACGATATTTTTACATTAAACATAGTAAACATTTTACAAAATTTACCACAACCATATTTTATATCATAAACCTGATCAAACGAATATACTCTAATGCTAACAAAATTTTCACATTAATAAAGTTTACTTAGTATCATCTGAACTAAGAAAATAATGTACAGCGACAAACCTGACACACCTTAAACATGAATAAACTGGTAACATTAACAAAGTTCCACACACTTAACAACAATAAGTAACTAACAAAGCATAAAAGACGCAACCTACTCACACTTTTTTCTAACATATTACTGATATTTTTACATTAAAATAGTAACATTTAACAAAAATTATCACAACCTTTGTGTAATTTATCATACAGATCAATGAGTATACTCTAACGTAACAAAGTTTTCACATCAATTAAAGCAAAACATAGCATCACTGAACTACGATTATAATGACAACGCACAACCTGACATACCTTATCCCCAAATAAGCAGTCAACATTAACAAAGTTCCACCCTTAACACCAGTAAAGTACCTAACATGGTATGCAAAACGTAACCTTATACTTTTTTTCAAACATATCTCTAACGTATCAATAATCTTACACAGACACAGTAACATTTAGCAAAAAATGTATTACACAACATTGGTTAATTATCCTACTGATCAACGAATATACTCTAATGTAATAAAGTTCCACATCAATAAAGCTAAACATAGCGTAACATGAACTAAGAAAATAATTTACAAAGACAAACCTATCACACCTAAGCACGACATAAACTGTTAACGTTAACAAAGTTCCTCACTTAACATCAGTAAGTAACTTAACATAGCATACAAAAGACGTACCCTATTCACACTTTGTCAAATATACCTCTAACACAACAATGTTAATTTATATTAACATGGTAATATTTAACTAAAATTTTATCACAACATTGGTTAATTATCATACTGTCACGAATATACTTAACGTAACAAAGTTTTCAATCAATAAAGCTAACATAGCGTTACATGAACTAAAAAAAAATAATGTACAACAACAAACCTAACACACCTTAAGCCACGAATAAACTGTTAACATTAAACAAAGTTCATACTTAACAACAGTTAAGTAACTAACAATACATACAAAAACGTACCTAGTCACACATAGCATCATATGAACTTAGAAAATAATGTACAACGACAAAAACTTAACACAACTTACGCACTTATAAACAGTTAACATTAACAAGTTCCTTCTGTAACTCCAGTAAAGTAACTACATTGCATACAAAAAGTAACTTATTCAAACTTATTCCAAGCATATCTTTAACATATAAACAATACTTTTACAAGTACTCGAATGTTATTTAAGCAAAAATTTATCATACCCATGACTAATTATCATTCAGACAACGAATAACGTAAACATACAAAGTTTTATCCAAACATAACATTAAAAATAAGTTCTTGAATAAAATATCATAGTAAAAAAAAATATTTACAGTTTTAAAGCAATAAATCAGTAAATCAGTAAAATTATTCCATTAATATTACTCTCTCCCACAAGGACCTTTTATTCCATTGATCTATTGATTCATGTCATATTTCGAGTATCATTACGACTAAACATAACACAAAAAAATAAGTTTTTTATATACTAACCATTAAATATATGCTAACGTTAATAAAGCTAACATAACATAACATAACATGAACTAAGAATATAATGTACAACGACAAACCTAACACACCATTCGTACGAATAAACTTACTAACATTAACAAAGTCCATACTTAACAACACTAAAGTACCTAGCACAGCGTTACAAAACGTAACCCATTCACACTTTTTCAAGCATAACTCTACCTAGTTTACAGATTTTAAAGCAGTAAATCAGTAAATTAGTAAAATCAAGCCATCAACCCCTCCCTGCCCCTCCCACCAGGATCTATCTATTTGATCTATGATTCATGTCATATTTTCGAGTATCATTCGGATAAACATAACACCAAAATAAGTTTTTGTATACTAACTGTCGAATATATCCTAACGTAACAAAGTTTTTACATTAATTTAAAGCTAACATAACATAACCTGAACTAAGAATATAATGTACAACGACCAAACCTAACCAAACCATACGTACGAATAAACTACTAACATTAACAAAGTCCCACACTTAACAACATAAAGTACCTACCACAGCGTACAAAACGTAACCATTCACACTTTTTCAAGCATATACTCTAACATATCATTGTTAATTTAACATTAACGCTATTGATTTACGTCGCATTCGAATATCATTTCGGATAAACATAGCACAAAAATGAGTTCTTTATATACTAACCAACGAATATATGCTAACATAACAAGGTTTTCACATTAATAAAGCTAACATAGCATCATATGAACTAAGAAAAATAATGTACAACTACAAACTTAACACAACTTACGCTCTAATTAAACAGTTAACATTAACAAGTTCCACACTTAACACCAGTAAAGTAACTAGCATTGCACACAAAACGTAACCTATTCCTACTTTTTCCAAGCATATCTCTAACATATTAACGTTAATTTTACATTGACACAGTAATATTTTAAAAAAAATTATCATAACCATGTCTAATTATCTACAGACCAACGAATAACTGTAAACATAACAGAGTTTTATCCAAAACATAACATAAAAATAAGTTCTTTGAATAAAAATATCATAGTAAATGTAATAGTTACTGATTTTAAAGCAGTAAATCAGTAAATCAACGTTAAAACCAAACCGTCATCCCCTCCCCACCCCTCCCACCATGACCTTTTAATCTATTGATCTATTGATTCATGTCATATTTCGAGTATCATTTCGACTAAACATAACACAAAAGCGGGCTTTGGGCCCTCAGCATCATCTATATGCTAAACTTAAACCAAAGTTTTACATTAATAAAGCTAACATAACATAACCTGACCTGTAGGAATATAATGTACAACGACAAACCTAACTATGTACCATACGTACAAATAAACTACTAACCATTAACAAACTTCCACACTTAAACAACAGTAAAGTACCTAACACTTCGTGCAAAACGTAACCTATTCACACTTTTTCAAGCATATCTCCAACATATCAATGTTAATTTTACAATAACATCGTAATATTTAACAAAAATTTAGCATAACCCCTTGGGTTTTTTTCTTATCAGCATACGGACAACGAAAATAATGCTAACGTACCGAAATTTTTACATCAACTTCGTAATATTTAACAAAAATTCATCATAAGCGGGTTTTGGGCCTCAGCCCAAAGGGCTGAGGCCTTACCCCTCCTTCGGAGGGGTAATGCCCCCTTACTCCCTTCGGGGTGATCCCCCTCTCAGTATTCATACTCTTTCAAGGGGCGCATCCCCGGGATTTCTCTTGGAAGGTAAATTGTGTTGCTTTAGATACCTTGGTTAATTGAAAACTGCTTTATTCGTAAGTTAGGTGCCGTTTTATGTAAATATTGCTATGACAATGTGAAAATAACACTGATTTGTTAGAGAAATGATGAGTTTTGTAAGATATTACTGTGTTAACTGACGATGATGTGTTAGAAACGTGAGCCTAGGTTAAGATTTTGTTGAGTAATGTTATTTTTGCTCGAGAATTTTGCTAATGTCTACGTTTATTCATAGTTCAAATGATGTTATACTCGAGACGAGTGATACTTTTTTATGTTATGTTTGGTTAAAACTTTGTTGTCTTTGCAATTATTCGTTGGGGATTATGATATTTAGACGAGGTTATGATGAATTTTTGTTAAATATTACGAAGTTGATGTAAAAAATTTGTTACGTTAGCATTATATTCATTGTCCGTATGCTGATTAGACAGGGTTATGCTAAATTTTTGTTAAATATTACGATGTTAATGTAAAATTAACATTGATATGTTAGAGATATGCTTGAAAAAAGTGGGAATAGGTTACGCTTTGTACGAAGTGTTAGGTACTTTACTGTTGTTAAGTGCGGAAGTTTGTTAATGTTAGTAGTTTATTCGTACGTATGGTATGTTAGGTTTGTCGTTGTACATTATATTCTTAGTTCAGGTTATGTTATGTTAGCTTTATTAATGTAAAAACTTTTTTACGTTAGCATATATTCGATGGTTAGTATATAAAAAAAAACTTATTTTGTTATGTTTTAGTCGGAAATGATACTCGAAATATGACATGAATCAATAGATCAATAGATATATAGATCAATAGATCGGGGTGGGGAGGGGATGACGGTTTGTTTAATTGATTTTACTGATTTACTGCTTTAAATCAGTAAACTATTACAATTTACTATGATATTTTATTCAAAGAACTTATTTTATGTAATGTTTATACAAAGAACTTATTTTACAGTTATTCGTTGGTCTGTTTGATAATTAGACATGGTTATGATAAATTTTTTGTAAATATTACTGTGTCACATGTAAAATTAACGTTAATTATGTATAGAGATATGCTTGGGAAAAAGTAGGAATAGGTTACGTTTTGTATGCAATGCTAGTTACTTACTGGTGTTAAGTGTGGAAACTTGTTAATGTTAACTGTTTATTAGAGCGTAAGTTGTTGATAAGTTTGTAGTTTACCATTATTTTCTAGTTCATATGATGCCGATTGTTAGCTTTATTAATGTGAAAACCTTGTTATGTTAGCATTATATTCGTTGGTTAGTATATAAAGAACTCATTTTTGTGCATGTTTATCCGAAATGATACTCGTAACGACGTAAATCAATAGCGTTAATGAAAATTAACAATGATATGGCAAGAGTTAGGCTTGAAAAAGTGTGAAATGGCCGTTACGTTTTGTACGCTGTCTATGGGGTACTTTAGTGTGTTAGTGTGGACTTTGTTAATGTAGTAGGTTTATTCGTACGTATGGTGGTTAGGTTTGTCGTGTACATTATTATTTAGTTCAGGTTATGTTATGTTATCTTTATTAATGCTAAAAACTTGTTCGTTAGCATATATTCGACAGTTAGTATACAAAAAACTTATTTTTGTGTTATGTTTAGTCGAAATGATACTCGAAATATGACATGAATCAATAGATCAATAGATTAAAAGATCCTGGTGGGAGGGGCAGGGAGGGGTTGATGGCTTGATTTTACTAATTTACTGATTTACTGCTTTAAAATCTGTAAACTAGGTAGAGTTATGCTTGAAAAAGTGTGAATGGGTTACGTTTTGTACGCTGTGCTAGGTACTATTTTGTTGTTAAGTATGGAACTTTTGTTAATGTTAGTAGTTTATTCGTACGTATGGTGTGTTAGGTTTGTCGTTGTACATTATATTCTTAGTTCATGTTATGTTATGTTAGCTTTATTAATGTAAAAACTTTGTTAAGTTAGCATATGTTCAACAGTTAGTATACAAAAAAACTTATTTTTGTGTTATGTAGTCGAAATGATACTCGAAATATTACATGAAATCAATAGATCAATAGAATAAAAGGTCCTGGTGGGAGGGGTGTGAGAGGGGTTGCTATGGCTTTGATTTACTGATTTACTGTTTTATTGCCTTTAAATCTGGAAACTATTACCAATTTACTGCGAAATTTATTCAAGAAACTTATTTTTATGTTATGTTTGCGAATAAAACTTGTTATGTTTACAGGTTTTCTGGTCTGAATGATAATTAGTCAAGGTTATGATAAATATTTGTTAAATATTACTGTGTCAATGTAAAATTAATGTTAATATGTTACAGATATGCTTGGGAAAAAGTATATGAATAGGATACGTTTTGTATGCAATGCTAGTTACTTACTGGTGTTAAGAATGGAACTTTGTTAATGCCTGTTAACTGTTTATAAGTGCGTAAGTTGTGTTAGTTTGCCGTTGTACATTATTTTCTAGCTCATATGTTGAAAAAGTGTGATAGGTTACGTTTTGTATGTATGTTAGTTACTTACTGTTGTTTAGGTGTGGAACTTGTTAATGTTAACAGTTTATTCGCTCGTAAGTTGTGTTAGGGTTTGTGTGTTGTACATTATTTTTTTTAGTTCATGTAACGATATGTTAGCTTTATTAATGTTTGAAAACTTTGTTACGTTAGAGTATATTCCGTTGCATCAGTATGATAATTAACCAATGTTGTGATAAATTTTAGTTAAATATTACCATGTTAATATAAATTAACATTGTTGTGTTAGAGATATGCTTGACAAAGTGTGAATAGGGTACGTCTTTGTATGCTATGTTAGTTACTTACTGATGTTAAGTGAGGAACTTTGTTAACGTTAACAGTTTATTCGTGCTTAAGGTGTGCCAGGTTTGTCTTTGTACATTATTTTCTCTTACATGTTACGCTATGTTAGCTTTATTGATGTGGAAACTTTATTACATTAGAGTATATTCGTTGATCAGTAGGATAATTAACCAATGTTGTGATACATTTTTTGCTAAATGTTACTGTGTCAATGTAAGATTAACATTGTTATGTTAGAGATATGTTTGAAAAAAGTAAGAATAGGTTACGTTTTGCATACCATGTTAGGTACTTTACTGGTGTTAAGGGTGGAACTTTGTTAATGTTGACTGCTTATTCGGGGATAAGGTATGTCAGGTTTGTCGTTGTACATTATAATCGTAGTTCAGTTGATGCTATGTTTGCTTTATTGATGTGAAAACTTTGTTACGTTAGAGTATACTCATTGATCTGTATGATAATTACACACGGTTGTGGTAAATTTTTGTTAAATGTTACTATGTAAATGTAAAAATATCAGTGATATGTTAGAAAAAGTGTGAATAGGTTGCGTCTTTGTATGCTTTGTTAGTTACTTACTGTTGTAAGTGTGGAACTTTGTTATGTTAACAGGTTTTTTCATGTTTAAGGTGTGTCAGGTTTGACACTGTACATTATCTTAGTTCAGATGATGTAAGTAATCTTTATTAATGTGAAAACTTTGTTACATTAGGGTATATTCCGTTGATCAGTTATGAATAATAAAAGTATGTTTGTGGTTAATTTTTTTAAATGTTACTATGTTAATGTAAAAATATCAGTGATATGTTAGAAAAGGTGTGAATAGGTTACGTCTTTGTATGCTATGTTAGTTACTTCACTGCTGTTAAGTGTGGAACTTTGTTAACGTTTACAGTTTATTCGTGCTTAAGGTGTGTTAGGTTTGTCTTTGTACATTATTTTCTTAGTTCAGATGATGCTAATAATTCTTTATTAATGTGAAAACTTGTTACGTCAACATATATTGCTTGATCTATGTATAAAGAACTTGATTTTATGTTATGTTTATTCAAAATGATACTCGAAATGTGACTTGAATCAATAGATCAAGGATGGCCATGAGGGTGGTCGGATGCTTTACTTTACATATTTACTGATTACTGATTTAGGGTATGTAAAACGTTACAATTTTAGTAAAAATTTGACCTTAATCAATAGATCAATAGATCACAGATGGTCAGGAGGGAGGTTGGATAGTGGTTTGATTTAGTGATTTACTGCTTTAGGGTATGTAAAACGTTACAATTTTAGTAAAAATTTGACCTTAATCAATAGATCAATAGATCAAAGATGTTTAGGAGAAGGTAGTTGGATAGTGGTTTGATTTTAGTGATTTATTGCTTTAGGGTATGTAGAAACGTTACAATTTTAGTAAAAAAAATTTATCTTAATTCAATTAGATCAATAGATCACAACTGGACAGGAGGGTGACAGGAAGGTAGATGGATGGTGTTTGATTTACTGATTTACTGCTTTAGGGTATGTAAAACGTTACAATTTTAGTAAAAAATTGACCTTAATCAATAGATCAATAGATCAGGACTGGACAGGAGGGTGACAGGAAGGTAGATGGATGGTGTTTGATTTACTGATTTACTGCTTTAGGGTATGTAAAAACGTAAATTTGTAAGTTATAAACATAAAAAGTGTAAGAAATTTTATTTTTTTTATTTATTTATTTATTTATTTTTTTTTTTTTTTTTTTTTTTTTTTTTTTTTTTTTTTTTTTGATGGTTCTGAAACCATTATTTCGTTATTTATTTTTTATTTACATATATAAAGACATCAACATTGTTGTTATACGACTGTTTATTAACTCGGCACCGCAGTGGCTCCAGCACCGGTGCCGGAGCCAACTCCTTGAATTCCAATACCAAGTCTTTCTAGAAACTCAACTCTGAATCCTCTCACCAAATTTCAGCTTTATACGATCAATTTAATTTTTTTTATGGGGGGTGGGTCCCCCCTTCGGGGGGACCCAGTGGGACGTAACTTCGTATTACACTGAGTTACCTCATCATCTAACACCATACCAAAATTTTAGCTCGATACGATAAGTTCGGAGTCGGAGGCAGGCAGGCAATCGGAGTCGGAGTCAAAACCGGATGCGTAGAAGCGACCGCGGCGGAATCCGAACGGAGTGCGTAAAAAAAAACGATCCCTTACAGGGATCGTTTTTCGACTCAGATTCGATTTCCTTCGGAAATCGAATCTTCGACGTAATTAAAATAATAATAATGTGTATGTTATGTGTATGCGCGCGCGCATGCGCTCTCTCTCACCGCGCATCCGAACAACCGGGTCGATGATTAGCCGGTTAGGCTAACTCAATCTCGGGTTTGGAAAGCCAAAAGGGTATAAACGCGGGCGTAGCGGCTACGCTCTCGGGGGTGACCCCCCTCTATATACATCCTACAGACTTGAAAATTACACGGATTCGAGCTTATCCCATACATAGATTATATTCCAAGTTTCAGAACCTATATCCTCTATTACTTTTTGAGAAAGCTGTAGGATCTCGGAGCGGCATCACTACTATTATCGTATTTTTTTTTTTTTTACATTTATCACCACCGCTCACGGGCAAAGCCCTGTTCAAGGAGGGAGTGTTACACTCAACAAAATTTCAACTAATAGCAAATTACGCAGATGAGCACAGACGCGGGCTTAAAGTGAGGGAGATTAAATTGAGTAGAAACACAGAAATGGAAGAAATTCCACAGACAGAAGTGGCAAGGAAAGAAGGAGCCACCGCAGCGAAACTAGTCTGGTTGCTAACATCAACACAAAA
>JABUQX010011459.1:0-2500 GCA_015478945.1 Trachelipus rathkii | reverse complement strand
TACGAATCGAAGACAGCACATGGTCAAAGAACCAAGAAATTGGAATTTTGGGTCCATTTATTGAAGGAGAGAAGATGGTTCTAATTTTGTTCTGCCTGAAGGAGCGTACAGACTCGAAAAAGATACTTCTCGGAATTTCCATATTTTTGGCCTCTGATTTTCATTGGTTGAGTTTTATAGCTTTGTTTTTGTAATTTCTACAATATATATATATATATTATATATATATATATATATATTATATATTTTTTTATATTTATATATATATAACATATATATATAATAATAGATATAATATATATATATATATATATATATAGTATATATATATATATTATATATTGAATCTTTCAATCTCTATTTTGGCGCGATTAAACTGATTCCAATAAAAATAAAATATACTACTTTTGGGTTTTGTAAATGAGTGAGTATTATGCATTCGTTAATTCTTATCAAAATAATTCAAGTTCAGATTTTAGAAATTCACGAATAGGTATGAATGCACAACATCCGCTAATATATAGTAGATAAATATTCAAATATGTAAGTTGCCATAAGATAGAGAGAGAGAGAGAGAGAGAGAGAGAGAGAGAGGAGAGAGAGAGAGAGAGGAAAGGAGAGAGAGGAGAGAGAGAGAGAGAGAGAGAGAGAGAAATATTAAATAAACCAAATATTTCTTATATATTAAAAGGAATTATAAAAAATCAACGACAAAAAAAACTATTTTTATGCAATCTTCTCCTCTCTCTCTCTCTCTCTCTCTCTTTCTCCTCTCTCTCTTCTCTCTCTCTCTCTCTCTTCTCTCTTTCTCTCTCTCTCTCTCTCTTCTATCTCTCTCTCTCTCTATGCAACTTACATTGGAATATTTATCTGCTCAATACATTCGCGATGTTGTGCATTCACACCTATTCGTGAATTTCTAAAATCTGAACTTGAATTATTTTGTGATTAAGATTAACTTAATGGCATAATACTCACTCATTTAGCAAAACCCAAAAGTATATATTTATTTTTATTGGAATCATGTTTAATCGCGCAAAACAGATTGAAGATTCGAATATTATATATTATATATATATATTTATTATATATATAAGTATATATATATATATATATATATATATATTATATATATTATATATATATATATATAATATTATTATATATATATATATAGTCAGAGGGGGTAAAAAAAGTTTGAGGTTACTCGAAGCAGATACAATTTATAGGCCGACATACCCCGACAATATATATATATATATTATATATATATATTATATATAGTTATATTATAATAATATATATATTATTATATATATATAGATATATTTATATTATTATTATATTATATATATATATATATTATAATTTTCTCTTGCTGAGTTTTGAACCCGAGCCCTCGCAGTTGGTAGAGCAAGTGTTTTACTTCACAAGGGAAGGCATGTCAATACTATGACGATGACCTTTGACAAACTTTACCGTTCACATTCAGGTCAAGGGTCAAACAGGGCTCCACTCAAAGAGATAATGTATCAATATCAATTGTACAATTACTAATAAACTCACAGTTTGAAAGCATAAAGAATTCTTTTATTCTCTCATGCTGGGGTTCGAACCTGAACCCTACCACAACCTAGAGGTTTTGTATCATTTCGAAATTCAAACATTTCGGAAATACTTTTCACAATAATTTTTCTATAAACCTTCTAAGTTTTAAAAGTCGCGAAAGTACTTAAAAAAAGTGAAAGTACTTTCCTAAAAACTGATATGACAAATAACCTTTAGACTAAGATTTGAAAGGTGTCTGTTATATGTTTAATTTTGTTAAACATTTTTTATTTTTTTGAGAATGAAAATATTAAGAACTACAAAAGCATCTTACAGCTGTTACGGATAAAAATAAAATAAATGCAAATATATTTCACATATTGGTAAATAATATCCTTTTAAATTAAATGAGCTTGTTCTGTACTCTTATAAATGATTTAACATTTTCAAAGACTTTGATATTTGGAGGTGACGAATAATTAAGTAATTCTCTTAAGGGAATTTAGTAAATTAAGATTTAAATTTAAAACCAACTTTAAAACTATACAAGAGGTAAGAACTAACTAATGAAGAAAGATGACTTACGATACTATTGATTTACTTAGTCAAGGTAATGTCATAATTATAAACTGTAGACAAAGAGAATTACCAATTCCTAATCGGAGTCTTCCTCGAGCCACTGATGAAATATTAATAGACGAAGTTGTGTTGTTCATTCTCAACTCAACATACCCCCAGGTAGGACGATTTAACGCACTGTCAGGTGGACCCAACGAGAAAGGTCCTTGGGTAACTTGGGCCTAACGGCAAATCCGTTGGCTGGCCAGGCCTATCGTGGTAACCGGAGTTTTTCCCATTAGCAGCAAGCACGCTGCCAATGTACTCAATTAACGTCTGAGTGGGACGAAGCTTATGACGATAATAGGAGATAACCACAATTTTCTCCTCCTCA
>JABUQX010011458.1:0-10000 GCA_015478945.1 Trachelipus rathkii | reverse complement strand
ATATTATATATATATATATAATATAATACTATTATATATATAAGTAAATATATATATATTTTATTTTTTTTTATTTTTTTTTTACAGAAGATAAACACTACCACTCACGGGCAGAGCCCTAATCTAGGAGGGGGTGTACTCGATTAATGTCCGAGCAGGACGAAGCAAAGCCTAAGGAGAGAATTGCTCACATTCTCCCACCCGACCAGTTGCGAACCTGGGACCCTCACTTTGTTTGGTGAGTGCTCTAACACTGAGCTACCGGGCGCTTTTTAAATAAATAGAATATAAAATATTAAAAAAAATACATATATACATATACAAATACATATATACATACACATAAAAATACATATATAAATATACATACAAATACAATTATTACTTTCTTTAATTATTCCTATGTGCCTAAATAAAAAAACAAAACAAATTTTTTACATTCTAAACTTGAAAAATGTGAATTTAACATCTTTAAATATTATTTATTAATTATTATGCTATATACTTTTTAATTTAATATTATTACGGGCTATACACTATATTCAATGTATTTTAAATTGTTCACAACTATTCAACTTAATTAAATTAATATTTACGCTTATAACATATATTCACTGTATATTTAAATTATTCACAGAGCACTCTTTGCTTATTATAAGCATATTAGCATATTACCGACTATCACGTTTGATTATTATTAATATGGTATACGCTATATCACCATTCACGAAAGATTATGGGATAGGCAGGGGAATTCGAACGCTTGCCACGAGTTGGAAGAGATTTTGAAAAATTCACGAGACGACTAGAGATTTAAAACATATTCTTCACTGACTCGACGACATCGGGAACGTCAAGCTTCACAACTTTCTATACATTTAAAGTTTCAAGTTTTTCTTTTTTAATTTTGTACTGTTTAACTATAATTAATTAATTCAAGTGCAAATAGTAAAAGAAAGTTGCCGAAAAATATGTTGGGCTCCTCGCATCTCAGATTTGAGATAAAAATAAATAAATGTTAAATTAAATTCTTAATATTTAAATGTGGGACTAAATAATAAAAATATTTTGCTATTTACTGAAACCACATCCCAATACGCTCTCCTCGTGAATATCACAATGCCACAAGCACATATTGAAGCTGCCTTCCATAGATTTTCATCTCTTCTTTCAATTAAACTTTCAGATTTCCTTACGCTTCTTCACTCTTCTTCTGATGCTTCTCGTATTTCGTTTCCCTTCTGCAAATTTCTGCGTCCACACTCGATGACGGTCGAATCATTATGGGCATATTATATATATAGCTATACTATATATACTATATAATATAATATATAATACTTATATATATATATATATATATATATATATATACTTATATATAATATATAATATATCTATATAAGTATATAATATATATATATATATATTACTATATACTATAACTACGGATCATGTCTGTTATTAGAATCGGCACTTGCTATATAGCATATCGATTGCATGGAATTCGAAGACATTTTTGTTTTAAAGAATTGTGCTTATGTTATTTTCTACTATACACGTATTACTACTCGTATTAATTAATATTAAAGTTCTCGTTGAAAATAAAAGTAAAAAAAATTGAAAAGAACAATTTATAATAATAATTAGAGCTTCACAGTCACAAGAAAATAAATTACAGTATTATGAAGTAGGTTATATATATACGTATAAATGATATATATATATATATATATCGATATATTATTATATATATATATAGTATAATATATATATATATATATTAATATATAATATATATAATACTATAATATATTATATGATTAAGCAAATAATTTTGTGTTTAGATGCAGAGATGTATGACAGATGCCGTACAAGAAAAAACGCAATTACATATTTTGGAATCAGCGTATAAAAGCTTATTACCAGAATGTAAAAAATAAATTTCGAGAAGTACGACACTTACAGAAAAAAGAATTACATATTTTGGCTAAACCCGCGTATAGGAAGCTTATTATTATGTCAGCGAGTCGGTCGTTTATGATTTATACAAACTAAGCGGAATAAGCCCTACGAGGTAGACAGCGCATAGATATCAGGAGTCGGTCTCTCGGGCTCTAGGTGGACGTGCGGGGGGGGACTTCGTCCGCACTCTGATCGCCCCATCGGCTCGAGCCCCTACTGGAAATATATGTTTTTAACTTCAATTTTTGGGGGGCTCCAGGGTGTTTGTTAGTTTTAATTCATAAAACGACTTTACAATAATAAGTTTTATACGCTGATTCCAAATATGTAATTATTTTTTCTGTAAGTGTCGTATTTTTCGAGATTTTTTTTTACATTATGGTAAAGCTTTATACGCTGATTCAAATATGTATTGGTTTTTCTGTAAAGTCGTTCATTCTTTCGAGATAATTTAACGAATCAGTTCAGTAATTATGTTCATATATAATCATATTAGTTATATATATATACTAGTCATAGTATAGATATACTTATAACTTATATATAATTATATATATATATATATATATATATGATATATATATATATATACTATTATCTATATATATCATATATATCTATCATATATATATATATAGTATATTTATATACTATATATATTACCGTCACGCAAATAGTTGGTTATAGTCTATTGTTAAACTTTCAGCTACAATGGGTAAACATTACATTTCCATACGTGTGCTCTTTTTTCTCGAAATGCAATTTTCATTTCATGAGCATTGTTACATAATTTAGTTTTTGGAATACAGTAATATATTTTTGGAAAAATTTCACTGCATCAATTTCTGTTAAAATGTTATTGTGAAACCATTCAAGATTATAATTTGTTTCATTTTCCATTGTTTCAGACTTGTATAACTGTAAAACAAAAAAAATCACAAATGTTTGTTACGCTAATTTGTAATAGTGAGCGCTTCACATCTTAAAAATGTTAAAAAACAAATCACTAAATTATTTTTTTTATATTTTTAAAATGCTTCTTAATCAACACTTATAGATTAGTAATTAACCTCACTAAACCATGTTATTATTTAATTTCACTTGTCGATTTTAACTAAACTTATAAATTTATTTCACTTCCATTATTTTCAATAACAACTAACTAACTACTATTAGAAAAAATAAGTTCAATCTTTTAACACTATGAGGCGTTGTGTTCATTGTGTTCGATTTAGTAGGTTTTAAAATAAAATCGGCTTAGTTTAACTGGATGCTGATAATCAACAGAAGGCCTATCTGGATATATATACGAGTATAATATATAGGTTATATACTATATATATATAATAGTTATATATACTATATGATATATACTATATTATATAATAAATAGTAAATTAAAATATTAAATTAATATTAAAAAAAATTAAAGTAATATATATACTATATATAAGTATATATTTATTTAAAAAATTATATTAAAAATTAATATACACCAGCAAAGTTGTTTAGTCAATATAGGAAAGACAACCTACCTTTGCCAAAATGGAATGCATCCTACTAGGACTGACCGATCCATCGGGGCTGTGCGATCCCTGATGCGCTCATTTTGGTGTTATGCTGTGCTGTGCATTGGTGCAAAAAAAATTCAGTGTTCCGGTGTAGTATGATGCGGTGCATTGCTGCACGATGAGAAGTGAAAAAAAATTACGGCGATGGTACAAGACCTGACGTGGTGCTTTTGGGGTACTGAGAAGTGACGAAAATTGACCAACCCTACATTTGTCTTTAAAGTTACTCTTAAAAATGGTGGATGTTTGAGCTTTTTGTCTTTTTAGCTTTTACACTCTTACCGAATTTCTTCAATCTCTCTGTATGTTGTAACGTTGCATCATTCTTCGTATACACATTTTAAAAGCACACACTTTTTCTTTTTCTTTCTTATGAAACTTTTGAGTCGTATGCTTTGAAGAGAATTTATGTGAATTTTTTCAATCAATTTTATCCTTTAGCTCTGTAACTCTCTTTTTCACCTCATCTTTATTTCTTCAACCATTCTAATAGTAAAGTTGGTTACACATTATCATCTTATATTTTCTCTATTTCCTTTACCTTACATACTTTTTAACACTATTTTCGTGAAACATGTTTTCTCCAAATTCAAAACATATATATAAATATATATATATATATATATATAATATATATATATAGTATATATTTATTATATATATATATAACTAATATATATATATATATATATATATATATGATATATATATATATTATGATAGAATATATATATATAGTATATATTTATATATATATATATATATATATAGTATATATATATATATATATATATATATATATATATATATATATATACATATATAGTATATATATATATATACTATATATACAATAATATATATATATATATATATAATATATATATGATAATATATATATATATATATTATATATATATATATATATATATATATATTATAAATTATATAATATAGTATATATATATACTATATATATATATATATATATAATATATATATATATGTTATATCATATATATATATATATATAATATATATATATATATATATATAGTATATATTACTATATATCTATATATATATATATATAGATTATAATTATGATATAAAGTAATACAATATATATATATATAACCTATAATATAAGTATATATATCTATATTATATATATATATTTATATATATATATATATATATATATTATAATATATATATTATATATATATATATATATAATATATATATATATAGTATATATATTTATAATATATGTATATATATATAATTATATTATATATAATATAGTATATTATATATATATATATATATATATATATATATATATATATATATATATATATATATATAATATATATTATATATATATATATATACTTATTTATATATATATATATATACATATTGTATACATATAACATCCATAAATCTAATATATATATACAGTATATATATATATATATATATATATATATATTAGATAATACCGGAAAGATTTAACAGAGCATATTAATTCTTCAAATCTGAATCCCATATCACGACATTTCCACTCGATTACGTATGACTCCTCATTGGACAGCGAGAATGAAAACGGTTTCCTGATTCGTCTGTTCTCTAAATTGATTTATGTAAAAAGACATTTTATTGGTCTTATTTTATGGTGGAAAAGATTATAGTTGAATTTCTTTTTCTTTTCATTTTTAACTTTCTGGAAAAATATTTTATTTACTTTTTTTTATATTTGACATATTATATATTTATTTATCTATCAATATTAAAACACCTAAAAAAACTAATAAATAAAATTCAGCCTTAAAGCAATATAATTGAGCAAGAGCATTATCATTATGAAACACAAAGTAATATTTTAATTCCAATGACTAAGAAAAAAAAACCATTAACAAAATAATCAATTTAAGATTAACCAAATAATTTCATAAGGTTGAAAATTTGGAAAAATCGTGATACCGTTTAAGAGTTCAACATTTGTAATGTGAAAATTATAAAAGAAAGAAAGACGATAATTTAAGAAACGTTCAAGATATATTTAGATTAGAAACACATTATACACAAATATAAATAAAAAATATTTAGGATAAGAAAAAGTAACCTGAAAATTTCTAATACAAAATTCAATTGTTTCAAATCGAGAACCTTTATTCAATTTCAACTTTTCAAGAGCTTTTAAAATTTTGTTCAATGAATCTTATTTAGTGCAAAAGCGCCCGAATCCAAGTTATGTTATTCAGTCTGTGAAACACCACTAAATTATAATTTGTTCTGTTATCAATGGCAAAGTTATGAAATTTAGAGAAAAATCTTACTTTAAGAGTTCTAAACTTCGATCACAATGTGAAAATTTAAGAAAAACAGTAATTTGAAGATTTAAGTTAAACCATATTTTTATAAAACAGAAGTTTTAAAGTGTTTCAAGAATATGGTAATAATAAATACAAAATATTATAAATTTGTCATAATAAAAAAAAACTCAAAAAATAAGACACTTTAAAACTATATAAATAAATTCGCTTTCTGCTTTTAAGAAATTGCATATTCAAACCCTGAAAACACATAAATATTGTTTAATAGCAAATTCTTTGATCCATTAACAAGCGCAGCTGCATAAGAATTACCAACATAAATTTTCAAAAATTTGAAAATTATAGGAAAAAGGCGTACTATATTAAGATTCAATTAATTAAATGTGAAAAATTTATTCAAAAGCTGAAATTTTAAAGAAAGTTAAAAAATTTTAATAAGTAACAGAGGGAGTTAATAAAAAAACATAAATATAAAAAATATTTGGTATATAGATAATACAGTAATATTGAAATTTCAATAAAAAAGGTCAAATTAAAACACAAAAACTATACATAAATAATAAGCTAAATAATATCTGCGTCTTTTATTCTTTCATTAGCAAATAAGAAACATTATTTTTTCAAATTGCTAAAATACCCGTAAAAACTCATATTAAGATATTACCAACATCAATTAATACACAAAAAATGTTGAAATTTAGGAAAATGACGAATACTTATGAAGAGTATCATAAAATTTGTCACAATGTGAAAATTTACAAGAAATAAAGTAACATAATTTACAAGTTAAAAATTCTAATTATATTAAAACGAGGTTTCCACACAACTAAACTGAAGATAAATTTTCACGTACTATAAAAACAAACAATATGAAATTCATTAAAAAACGTCAATTTTAGACACCGTAAAAAACAAAACCTCAATAAAATTCTCTTTTACATAAGCTTTTGAGAGATTGGAAATTCAATGAAACAACACTATATACTTTATTCAAATGACTTAAAAATACAGATTAAAAACTTCAATTTTAAATTTGAATCCTAGTTCATTTACAAATGTTGCAAAACCTTAGGAAACAAATCGATACTTTGGGGGAGGGGTCTACCCTGGGGAATCCGCTGACCATGTAGTCATATCGATTAATAGGAAGTCAAATTTTTTTACTTCAAAAAGAGCGAATATATTACACGAACATAATAAAATTTAGGATTATATAATGAAACAAATATGTAAATATTCAATTATAAATAAACTTCAATTTAAGACACTAAAAACGATAATAAATCACTTTCTCTGCTTTATTTGAAAATGCATTTTCAATGAACCACATTATTTTTTCAAATGTCGAAAATACTGGCTTAAAAACTCAAAATTATAAAACGTTACCAAATAAAATTTCCAAAATGTTAGAAAAATTATAGGAAAAATGGTACTTAATTAGAAGTTCTAAATTTGCAAGCTGTTAAAATTAAGAAAAAGCGATTAAAATTAGAATTTATAAATTTTTAATAATAAAAACACGGTTTGCACAAAATGGTAAAAATATTGGTAATATGAAAAAAACAAATATATAGCAAAAATTATACAATTAAAAAAAACGCAATTTTATAATCTGAAAACTATAATAAATTACTTTTCTGGACTTTGGCAAATTCAATAAATCACATTCCATTTTTCAGATGCTGAAAATACGTAAAAAAATAAAGTTTAAAGTTAGCCGGATTAATTAGGTTGGAATATTGAAAATTAAGAAGACTAAAATCGTACTCTCTGACCTCTAATTAATGTAATAATGAAAATGTTTCAAGGAATGAAAAATTCTGAGAAGTAAATAAATTTTTTTTATTAAACATGGCGTTTCACAACTAAATGGAAACAAGTACATTTTCGTTATATAAAACAAAATATTTAAATTTCATTAAAAAAAGAGCAATTTAAGACCACCTAAACAACAATTAATAAAATTCTCTATCTCTGCTTTAGAAAATGCGATCAGTGAAACAAGATTATTTAATCAAATGCTGAAGAAAATACCGTTAAAAAACTCAATGTTTAAAAACTTCTAACAAATAATTTAAAATGTTGAAATTTTGGAAACAAATCGTACTTTAAGAATTCTAAATATTGTAATTTGTTAAACATTAAGTGACAATAAGCAAACGTTAAAATTTTAGAAATTAAATTTTTTAATATAAAAACATGGTTATATCAAAACTAATGAAATATTTGGACTATAAAAACAAATATTGAATATTCATTAAAACATACGTAACAAAATAACAAGATCTAAAAAGTATGTACATAAAATTAACACTTTCAATCTTTTGAAATTCATTTCAATGAGAAACGCCCATTAATTATTTTCGTAATTGGTATAAGATAAAACAAGTTATAAAGCATAAATTAAATAATATTTTAACATCTGATCATGAGGTGGATTATAATTGTGTGTAGAGATATTAGGTATAATAATCTCGCTACTTATGTAAGAGTTCTAAATTTGTGTAAATATATATATAAGAAACAAAAAGCGTAATTATAGAAGGCTAAAAACTTTATAACTAAAGAGATTTTTGCAAAATAGTTTCATAGATATATCAAAACATCAGTAGACATAAATGAAGAATTTTAAACAAATGTGAACTGCTACTACACACCTAATATATATTATATATCTATTGCTGCTTTAAATTGAAATAGCATAATAACAATGAACACATTATTACTTCATTCAATCAAATGCCTGAAATATACATTATAAAACTCAATTTTAAAGATTTACCAAATAATTCAAATGTTGAAAATTTAGGAAAAATTTTTTCAGTACTTTTAAGAGTTCTAAATTGTTAGTAACATTTGAGAGAAAAAATTAAATTTTAGGAATTTTAAGATTATTTTTTTTATATTTTCACAAACTAAGAATTGATGACGGAAAATATTAAAAAAGGGCAGTTAAAAGTATTGAAATATTAAATTAAAAAAGATCCAATTTACACCTAAAACTATATAAATAAATTCACTTCTACTTTGTGAAATAGCATTCAATAAACACATTATTCATATATGGAAATACTAATTAAAACTCAATTTTAAGATTAACACAATAATTTCAAATGCTTGAAAATATTTAGAAAAAGGTTTGTAAAGAGAATTTTTAGTGTTTATTGACAAAATTTTAGAGAAAATTACGGAGAGAGATTTAGAAATTAAATCCTTTTATCGGACTTTTTCAAAAACTATTAAATATTGCAAACACAAAAGAAATATTAAGTTTCATTGCGAAAAACGTCAATTTAAGACATCAAAACAATAAAACCTAAAGCACTTCTTCCACCGCTTTTTGAAACCGTGCGACATTCAAGAAAGACAACAATTCTAGTTTCTCAACAAATATGCTGAATATTACACTTTTAAAAAACTCCAATTGAAGATTTACCCAGACTAATTCCAACCACTCGCTTGAAATTTTGAAAAATTCGATACTTCCTTAAGCGTTCAAACATTGTAAATGTGAAAAATTTTAAGAAAAAAGCGCAATACATTTTAAGAAGTCCTAAAATTTATTTTACATAGAAAATAGGATATCACAACTAATAAAATATTTAGTTAATATAAAAAACAAATCATGAAATATATTCATCTAAAAAACGATCCATTTAAGACACGATAATAAAACATTATAAATATCAACTTATTTCGCTTTTTGAAATAATATTTCAATCAAAATACGGAGTAACTAATTAATTTTTCAAAATGCTGAAAATAACGTTTAAAAACTGAAAGTCCAAGGAGACCATAATAAATTTCACCACTAGAGGTTTAGAAAGAAATCGATACTTTTAAGATTTCTAAATTAATGTAAAAAATGTATCAAAAATTTAAGAAAAGCAATAATTAAATAGATCTAAATATATATTGAGAGACGTTACTTAAATTGCTTACGTCAAAACTGAATGAAAAAATTAGTATATATATATAAAAAAACGAAATATTGAAAATTCAATTAAAAAAACGTCAATTTAGAACCTAAAACTATTAATAAAATTACTTTTACTGCTTATCTTGAAATAACAATTTCAATGAACAATCACATTATTTTTCAAACCTCCTATCTCACTCTTT
>JABUQX010011457.1:50000-68086 GCA_015478945.1 Trachelipus rathkii | reverse complement strand
CCCGCATTTTCTTATTATTATTATTATTATTATTATTATTATTATTATTATTATTATTATTATTATTATTATTATTATTATTATTATTATTATTATTATTGTTATTATTAATATTATTATTACTATTATTATTATTATTATTTGACGGACTTTATATTTATTTATTTTTATTATTCTCGTCTGCGTCAGCGTCAACTTGTCGCATTCCGCGTCGCAATCCCGCACCACACCAAAATCAAGCACCGCACCAGACCGTTAACCGCAGAGGAGGAGGAGGAGAGAGAGAAGAGGAGGAGGAGGAGGAGGAGGAGAGAAAGAGAGAGAGAGAGGAGAGAAAGAGAGAGAGGAGAGGAATGGAGAATGGAATAAAGTTATTGGAAATGGAATTATTATTATTATTATTAACACATGGTCCTAAAACCTAGGATATTGACGTAGAAGGATGAAACTTAGTATACAGCCTTCTAAAGATGTATCTTAGATGACCCAGAGTGTAATGCGGGAGTCTCCAGAGGGGTACAGGCCTCCCAAACCTGAAATATTGGCATTCACATAGAACAACGAAACTTGGTATACAGCCTTCACGATGTATCTTAGGTGCAAATCCGAGGTAAAATAACCGAGTGGGGACCCAATTGGTGGCTGGCACCCCAAACCTGGAAATATTGCGCCGAGTGATGAAACCGGTATACACCTTCTGAGGATGTATCTTAGATGCAGCTGGGGTAAATGATCGCGGGTTCTAGTGGGGTCTCTGGCCGCCAAACCTGAAATATTGACATAGAACAACGAAACTTGGTATACAGCCTTCTAACGATGTATCCTAAGTGAAACCGAGGTAAAATGACCGAGGGGACCCAATTGGGGTGACTGACACCCCAAACCTGAAATATTGATGTAGACTGATGAAACTTGGTATACAGCCTTCTTACGATGTATCTTAGGTGTAACCGAGGTAAAATGACCGAGGGAACCCCATTGGGGTGACTGACCCCCAAACCTGAAATATTGACGTAGAGTGATGAAACTCGGTATACAACCTTCTGAGGATGTATCTTAGATGCAGCCGGGGGTAAAATGACAGTGGTTGCCCCAGATGGGGTACTGGCACCCAAAACCTGAAATATTGACATAGAACAACGAAACTTGGTATACAGCCTTCTTAGGATGTATCTTAGATGTAACCTAGGTAAAATGACCGATGGGACCCCATTAAGGGATGCTGACCCCCAAACCTGAAATATTGACGTTGAGTGATGAAACAGTATACAGCCATTTTACGATGTATCTTAGGTGTAACCGTGGTAAAATAACCGAGGGGACCCCACTGGGATGACTTGCCCCCTAACCTGAAATATTGACGTAGAGTGATGAAACTTGGTATACAACCTTCTGAGCATGTATCTTAAATGCAGCTAAGGGAAAAATGACCGCGGGCGACACAGAGGGGGTACTGGCCCCAAAACCTAGAGCATTGACATAGAATGATGAAACTCGGTATATACCCTTCATAGGATGCAACAACTATACAGAAGAGGTCAAATGACACTACGCCCCTTACGTGACGGGGATGTGCCCCAAAACTTTGAATATTGACATAGAACGATGAAACTTGGTATACAGAATTCTTATAATGTATCCTCTTATGATGTACCTCGATACAGAAAAAAATAAATGAAAAAAAAAAATAGTAAAAAAAGCCTTTTAAGAAAAATATTTTCATTAAATTTTATAAAATGATGCAATTTCCAAGTAGGAGGATATTCATGACGATTTAAATCTGGCTATACCAATTTATCAGTGTATGAAAAAACACCGTGAAACATTGAGGTATCATTCAAATTTATGCTTTACATAATATGTTGATATTTATTTAGTTATCAACTTCTTAAATCATATTTCTATAACGTAATAGTGAACAGCAAAGCTTTTTTTACACCAGATGTGAACAGTGAACAGTAAATACACCTTATTCTCCCTCCTCCCCGTCCCAACCTCGATCTATTGAGGTATTGATCTGTTGATTTAAAAATCAGTTGACTTCTATTGATTAAAGTCATATTGAGTATCATTTTGGATAAATACGAAAAATAAGTTTTTTACAATTCCCTCGAATATATAAAAAAGCGACGTAACAGTTATCAATAAAGCAACATAACATAAACCGATGCAGTTATTAGTCAGAGTACGGGATAATGACAAACCAAAACGAAATTTCAACGCTAAACAAAGTCAACAAAATATAACAACAGAAAATTCAACGTTGCATACGAACGCCTTGCCTCACACTTTTTTCAAACATATCTTCAATATATTGTTATTTTGTTATTAACACAAATACTTCAAACACTATCAAGGAATATGGTCTTCAATCTACTAATATCTTATCAACGAATATATGTTAACGTAGTTAATATCAATAAAGCCAACATATAGCCTGAACCAAGAATATAATGTAGCTACCTCAGCCCCAATCATTATCAAACGCCAATAAGAAAACCATTAACAACAAAGCATCCGGCCACAGAACGTACTTCATAGTTCATTTTTTCAAACGCACTTCAACACCAAAGAAGCTTTTTATTAACATTTAACAAAGTTTGCTTCATTCTACCCGCTGTCTATCATATGGTGAGCCGTAACGCCATTATCGGCAAAAGCTGCTAATATCACTCGAATCCAAGAATAATGCACACGTCAATATCTGGTCGATACCAACATGCCTAACGCACAAATAAATGTTAATAATAACAGTTCCATATTTTCATCAATAAAGTAATTAACAACGCATACAGAACGAACATGTACGAAGCTGATGAGGCAAATATTCATTTAACAAATCAGCAACACCATTACTATTTTATTTTTATTTTTATCTTTGTGAAAAAAACTTTTATTTATTTTACTTATTTCTTTAAAACTTTTAAAAACTTTTATTTATTTTTTAATTTGGTTTTTTTTAAACTTTTTTTCTTAAAACTTTATTCTTTTATATTTTATTTCTTTAAACAAGCTCTTTGTTTCTTTACTGTACTCTATTTCTTTATGTTTGCAAACGTGGAAATTGTGGTGATTATGGTTATTCATTAGCAGTAAAATAGTAACAAAGAACAGCTCACTAATCACAAACCCATTCACGTTATATAGATCTTATAGATTCATTGGTTCATCTGTCTATTGACCTTCTGATCTAATGTTATCATAACAAAGCTTACCGGTAGAAAGTTAATTCAACAGCGGTATATTATCAATAGTCAAGCACCAACATCTAAATCGATCTATTGATCTATTGATCTACCGACTCAAGTCATATTTTATCACAACACGTAAAAAACTTAATTTATTTTTTGTTTTATTTCTGTGTTTCCATATTTTTACTAAAGTTTTTTATTATTATTATTCTTTTTATATTTTATAACTTAAAAGTTAGAAGAGACAGCCTAGTCTCAGTAGTCAGCAGTGATTCATTTCGTTTCATTACATTGGAAGATTTGAAGATCACGGATCTATTGATATACATCTACTGACTAAGTTTTCCATATAGTATATATATATATATATATATATATATATATATATATATATATATATATATATATATATATATATATATATATATATATATATATATATATATATATATATATATATATATGAGACAAATTGATAGTTTGCTGCACCATATTTGGCAGCACTAGCACTTTGAGATTCCTCATAAGATATCTTCGGGTACCCTGGGGGTGTAAGCGGTAAGGGCACAACCCGATAGGCTCTGCACCACGCAAAACCAAATCATCAGCGTATAATAAGCATGGGCACCCTACACTTTCTTTCATTTTCCATCAGTCTAACACCTTTTCCTACCACCACTACTACCTCCAATTCTTTTAATATTCCATACATATACATTTTACATATATATATATTACATATACATATATATATATATATATATGAGCAGGAGGAGGAGGAGGAGAGGAGAGAGAGGAGAGATATATATATATATATATATATATATATATATGAATTGAGTCAGTAGATCAATAGATCAATAGATCAGTAGATCAATAGATCACGGATGGAATAGGTGACGGAGAGGGTAGGGGATCGCTGCTTGATTTACTGATTTACAGGTTTAGACGATGTAAAAAACAATTTTTTAAGTTATAAACATAAAAAGAATAATAATAGTAAAAAAAAACTTTAGTAAAAAACATAAAAGTTTTAAAGAAATAAAAAAAAAAAGGTTTTTGTGTTATGTTATACAAAATATGACGAGTCTTGTAGATCAATAGATCAATAGATCGATAGATCGATTTAAGATGTTAGTGCCAGCTGTTTATTCGTGCGGCTGTTGTGTGTTAAGCATGTTATGTTCATAGTTTAACTCTACCGAGGATAAAACTTTGTTATGTTAGCTGTTAGCTCAAGAGGTCAATAGATCGTTAGATCAATAGATCTATAGATCTATAGATCGTGGATGGGTTGGGGTGGGCGGGGTGGGCAGTTTGATTAACTGATTTTCTGTTTTACTGCTTAAGTGTATGTAGAAATGTAAATTTTTTGTTATAAACATAAAAAAGGATAAATTTTTTAGTAAAAACAAAAAGTTTTAAAGAAATAAAATTAAAAATTAAGTTTAAAAAAAAAAAAAAAGTTTTAAGGAAATAAAATTAAAAACAAATAAAAGTTTTTTAAAAACAAAACGTTTTAAAGAAATAAAATTAAAATTAATAAAAAAATTTTTTCACAAAGATAAAAAAAAATAAATAAAAAAAAATAAACAATCAGTGCAGTACTTATTTATTAAATGAATATTTACTACATCAGCTTCGCTCTTGCTCATTCTGTATGCGTTGTTAGTTACTTTACTGTTGTTTAGTATGGAACTTTGTTATTGTTAACAGTTTATTCGTGCGCTAGGTATGTTAGGTATGTTAGATATTGTCCTTGTTCATTATATTCTTAGTTCAGGTTGCGATATGTTAGCTTTGCCGATGTGAAAACTTTGTTACGTCACCATATATTCGTTGGCCTGTATGATAATTAGGTTAGGATATGGTAAACTTTTGTTAAATGTTACTATGTTAATGTAAAAATAACAGTGATATGTTAGAGATACGTTTGAAAAATGGGCGAATAGGGTACGTTCTGTATAAAATGTTAGTTACTTTACTGTTGTTAAGTATGGAACTTTGTTAATGTTAACTGTTTATTCTTGCTTAAGGCGTGTTAGGTTTGGGGATGTACATTATATTCTTATTTCAGGTTATATGTTAGCTTTATTGATGTGAAAACTTTATTACGTTAGCATATATTCGTTGGTCAGGATGATAATTAGGTTAGGTTATGATAAATTTTTTTTAAATGTTACTATGTCAATGTAAAATAACAATGATATGTTAGAGATATGTTTGAAAAACTGTGAATATGGTACGTTCTGCATGCAACGTTAGTTACTTTCCTGTTGTTAAGAATGGTACTTTGTGATTGACGACTGTTTATTCGCGTTTAAGGTATGTTTGGTTTGATGTTATACATTATATTCTTGCATCAGGTTATGTCATGTTAGCTTTATTGATGTGAAAACTTTGTTACGTCAACATATATTCGAGGGTTAGTATAAAAAACTTATTTTTATGCTTTATTAATCCAAAATGATACTGGAAATATGATTTGAATCAATAGATCAATAGATCAATACCTCAATAGATCAAGGTTGGGAAGGAGAGGGGGGGAGGAATGGGTGGCTTGATTTACTGATTCACTGATTTACCATTTTAGGTTATGTAAAAACACAAATTTTTTACGTTATAAATATGAAAAGTGTAAAATTTTAGTAAAAACAAAAATGTTTAAAGTAAATAAAACAAAAATTAATAAAAGTTCTGATATGCTATACAAATATGACCTGAATCAGTAGATCGATAGATCATAGACAGGGTGCGGAGGGTGGAGTGGGGTTGAGGGGGGTTTGATTTACTGATTTACAGCTTTTGGGTATGTAAAACTTTATTTTTTTAAAGTTCTAAACATAAAAAGAATATTTTTTTTTTAATTTTTAATTTTTGTTTATTAATTTTTTTAATTTTTTTTTTTTTTTTTTTCTGTATCGAGGATACATCATAAGAGAATACATTATAAGAATTCTGTATACCAAGTTTCATCGTTCTATGTCAATATTCAAAGTTTTGGGGCACAGCTCCGTCACGTAAGGGGCGTAGTGTCATGTTACCTCTTCTGTATAGTTGTTGCATCCTAAGAAGGGTATATACCGAGTTTCATCATTCTATGTCAATGCTCTAGGTTTAAGGGCCAGTACCCTCTCTGGGTCGCCCGCGATCATTTTACCCTTGGCTGCATCTAAGATACATCCTCAGAAGGTTGTATACCAAGTTTCATCACTCTACATCAATATTTCAGGTTTGGGGGCCAGTCACCCCAATGGGGTCCCCTCGGTCATTTTATCTCGGTTACACCTAAGATACATCGTAAAAAGGCTGTATACTAAGTTTCATCACTCTACGTCAATATTTCAGGTTTGGGGGTCAGGAGCCCCTAATGGGGTCCCACCGGTCATTTTACCTCGGTTACATCCAAGATACATCCTAAGAAGGCTGTATACCAAGTTTCGTTGTTCTATGTCAATATTTCAGGTTTGGGGGGGCCAGTTCCCTATCTGGAGCACCCGCTGTCATTTTACCCCCGGCTGCATCTAAGATACATCCTCAGAAGGTTGTATACCGAGTTTCATCACACTACGTCAATATTTCAGGTTTGGGGGTCAGTCACCCCAATGGGGTTCCCTCGGTCATTTTACCTCGGTTACACCTAAGATACATCGTAAGATGGCTGAATACCAAGTTTCATCACTCTACATCAATATTTCAGGTTTGGGGTGTCAGTCACCCAATGGGGTCCCCTCGGTCATTTTACCTCGGTTTCACCTAGGATACATCGTTAGAAGGCTGTATACCAAGTTTCGTTGTTCTATGTCAATATTTCAGGTTTGGGGGACCAGTACCCCCTCTAGGGCTCCCGCAGTCATTTTACCCCCGGCTGCATCTAAGATACATCCTCAGAAGGTTGTATACGGAGTTTCATCACTCTACGTCAATATTTCAGGTTTGGGGGTCAGTCACCCCAATAGGGTCCCATCAGTCAATTTACCTCGGTTACACCAAAGATACATCGTAAGAAGGCTGTATACCAAGTTTCATCACTCTACGTCAATATTTCAGGTTTGGGGTGCCAGCCACAACAATGGGGTCCCCTCGGTCATTTTACCTCGGTTACACCTAAGATACATCGTAAGAAGGGTGTATACCAAGTTTCTTTGTTCTATGTTAATATTTCAGGTTTGGGGGGCCTGTACCCCCTCTGGGGCTCAAGCAGCTCATTTTACCCCGGCATCTAAGATACACCGTAGCAGCATAACAAGTTCTCATCCTTCACGTCAATATCCCAGGTTCATTAGGACCATGTGTTAATAATAATAATAATAATAATAATAATAATAATAATAATAATAATAATAATAATAATAATAATAATAATAATAATAATAATAATAATAATAATAATGATAATAAATAATAACAATAATAATAATAATAATAATAATAATAATAATAATAACACACCATAATAACAATAATAATACAATAATAACAATAATAATAATAATAATAATAATAAATAAATGAGCTCTGAACCTATTTAGCCTGGGCCGAGTTAGTGCAAAATCGAACCCTGGAATCAATTTTTTTTTCCAGGGGTGCAGTTGCAGTGACGCAGGCTGAAGGGACATTAATTAATCATTTATTGAAAAAAAAGAGATAGCATCATTGGTACGTTTGGCTGCTTTGGCAAGATAAATCAGAAAAAAAAATCTTAAGATCGCGGCAGCAAAGTGTGTATGTGTGCGAGAGGAAGAGAGAGTATTTTTATTGTTTTTTTATTCTCAATTGATATATATATATATATATATATATATATATATATATATATATATATATATATATATATATATATATATATATATATATATATATATATATATATATATATATATATATATATAAAGAGAGTGAGAGAAAGTATATATATATATATATATATATATATATGTGTGTGTGTGTGTGTGTGTGTGTGTGTGCATTGTAATAGTGCTAAGTGAAACGCACTGTTTTATTTATATATATAACATCCATATCTTTTTCCACCCAACTGGGTTTTGAACCCATACCCTCGCTGTTGGTATATTATGCGTGTTACCATCTGAACACGATGAGCTAAAAGAGAGAGTCTACCGTTTACTTCTGAAAGATTACATCGTCCCAGAAGAATAAGACATGTCAGTACTTTACATGACCTTTGTTGGCAGACCTACCTGCTCACACTCGAGTCAAGGGTCACACAGGGTTTTGGTTAGACGAAAATATAATTTGCCGATTTTATAAGTGCTTACGCAAAAATGTAAACAAACAATATGGCGGTGTGGTAGCCCGTTTGAATTAATGAATGTTTCATTCAATACAATCAGCTTTAAATATAATTTTCCATCACAATAGTTAATCAATTATTTTTAATGTAAACCATTTGCTGTGTTTTTATTTCTGTTTATTCCAAATCTATTGGTTCCATTACAACAGTTGATTCCAATTGTTTGCAAACAAAAGTAAACTTCAAAAAAAGAAGTCGTGGCCGTTTTTGCACGAAATTATTGCTAAAACAGTGGAAGCATTTCTTATCGAGCGTAATCACAAATAACAAAAACGAAAACGGGGTATGTTAGTATATTTATATTGTGATATATATATATATATATATATATATATATATATATATATATATATATATATATAGTATATATATATATATATATATATATATATATATATATA
Organism: Trachelipus rathkii; assembly: GCA_015478945.1. Classification (NCBI taxonomy): domain Eukaryota; kingdom Metazoa; phylum Arthropoda; class Malacostraca; order Isopoda; family Trachelipodidae; genus Trachelipus; species Trachelipus rathkii. The sequence goes on along the minus strand of JABUQX010011457.1, from coordinate 59,180 downwards.
TATATATATATATATATATGTAAAATATATATATATATATATATATATAAATATATATATATATATATATATATATATATATATATATATATATATATATATATATATATATATATATATATATAGAAGAGAGAGAGGTGAGAAAGAGAGTATATATATATGTATATTTATATATACACATCACTTTACTAAGCACTCGAGGGAATTCTTATAGGTGTTAATGTAATGGAATGGGGGGGGGGGGGGGGGGAGAAAGAATGTTATAAAAAGGGGGAAAATGAAGTTGCCACTGGGGGTACTAATATTCAATGTAATAGTACGTTTTTCGTCAACCTAGATAAACTTGTTCTGTTGCTACAACAATTTCCATTTATAATTTTAATATTTCATAATGCACGAAACACTTTAACTCCCACACTGCTTCGCGCCTTTCTGATACGCATGCATAACTAATTGCCAGCTTGTTTCATTTCTCATTTGTCATCATTGTGAATCGAGCGTTAGTATCGATAGCACGTGTTTTATTGTTTAATTATTTATTTGGTTTATGTTAATCTTTATAATTATCGTTCTTTAATCTTACGGCCTGGGCATCTACGCCATCAACTTCATCAGTTTCAAAGACTAGAAAACTGAGTTGTATTGTTTTTGGTGCCCCAAGACGGCTAAAAGGCAGTGTTTTACCTACTTATGAAGACATAATGAAGTTTTTCTTGTGGTTAAGACACGCCTCTGAAATTAAAACACTGGGTAAAATAGGTCAGATCATTTCTTTAAAGCTGATCGAGTTATGGAATAGAGCTTTTATTCCTATAGTATCGCATAATCAGATTATGAAATTATTTAAAGACTATCATGAGAAGTACAGAAATCTTTTAAAACCATGTAAAGGGCGAAAAAATGACAAGTACAAATTAAAATTATATTTATTACAATGCCAAAAAAAAGTGATCTGATATTGCAGCCTGTAAATGCAAAGATTTACATGCAATTGTGAAAAATTCCGAAAAGTGCCTAAATAAGAGCAATTGTTTCTTATTGACCAACGAACTGAGAGAAAAATGATCATGAGTTCCGTTGATATTGTGGCTACCAGGAAAAATAAAGGAGAAAGAAATGTTAAAATATATTAGGTATAAAGAAACTGATTCAACAAATAAATTAAGTGGACGATAGTTTGGGAAATAAAAAAAGATGGAGCTGAAGAAGTATCTACACTGGCTATTGGAAATTGCAGTGATGTGGATGTTAACATCACTGCAATTTTCAATAGGCACTTTTCGGAATTTTTCACAATTGCATGTTGAAAAATCTTTGCATTTGCAGGCTGCAATATCAGATCACTGTTTTTTTTGGCATTTTCTTGGAATAAATTTAATTTTAATTTGCACTTGTTATCAATTTTTCGCCCTTTTCATGGTTTTGAAAATTTCTGTACTTCTCATAATAGTCTGTAAGTAATTTCACAATCCGATTATGCGATACTATAGGAATAAAAGTTCTATTACAAACTCGGTCAGTTTTAAAGAAATGATCTCACCTATTTCACCCAGTGTTTTAATTACAGAGGTATGTCTTAACCACAAGAAAAACTTCTTTATATCTTCATAAGTAGGTAAAACACTGTCTTTTAGCCGTCTTGGGGCACCAAAAACAATACAACTCAGTTTTTCTAGTCTTTAAAACTGATGAAGTTGACTGCGTAGACGTCATTTTTTAGGCCGTAAAGATTCAAACGATGGTATTATAAGATTAACATAAACCAAATAAATAATTAAACAATAAAACACGTGCTACCGATACTAAAGCTCGACTCACAATGAATCAATGATGACAAATGAGATATGAAACAAGCTGTCAATTAGTTATGCAAGCGTATCAGAAAGGCGAGAAACAGTGGCGGGGGAGCTAGAAGTGTTTCATGCATTATGAAAATATTAAAGAATTATAAATGGAAATTGTTGTAGCAACAGAAAAAGTTTATCTAGGTTGACCAAATTTTTGTGGTTATATGAATGCACTAAAACGTACATTTTACGCACTATTACATTGAATATTAGTACCCCCAGTGGCAACTATAATTTAGATTATTAGAAAATTGTTGCATATTTTTAAAAAAAACCATTACAATCAAACCTCTTGGGGCACCGGTAATAATTGTCGTACTGTGTACATCTCCCAAATTTTAAGGGTAAAGCATACATATCAAAAGGCAACTTTTCCGCACTATTACGTTTAGGAAAAAAATATAAAACTTTTTTCGTTCCACCCTAATCACCAGGTGTCCAGCCTGTCCTATCCTTCTTTCTTAATAATTTGTAGGTGTTAAATATTGCATATTCGCAATTTTATTATTTAGATTTTAAACAAAGAACATACAGTGCCAGAAAAAAGGAGTAGGGCAGGATGGTGCTGTTGGAGAGAAAGTATTTTAATTAAGAGATATAAGGTTGTGGTCAGATTTACCAATAGGAGCGAAGGTGGTGTATTTATAGAGAGAAGGACTAGTGGTGAACTATAGGTCAAAGTGTGTTCAAGAATTAGTTGGGACGATCCTCGAATGTGTGGTGTTTTTAATTAGTTGTTTCAGAGATAGTTGGAGAAAACTAATATATATATATATATATATATTATTATATAATTATATACATATATATATATGAAAGAGTGAGAATATTACATATATATGAAAGATATATATATATATATATATATATAAAGAGTGAGTGAGTGAGAGAGAAAGAGGAGAGAAAGAGAATTACACACACATACAAAGAAAGAAGTTTAGATACATACATGTATATGAGGGAACAGAATGTATATCAAGAAAGACTACAAATTACAAATTATTTTAAAATTGGAGACACAAGCTGACATTAGTAACACATCAATCAGATGCATTGTTATAGAATAGAGCACTGTAGATAATTGTATGATTCTTAACTGTTTATGAAAGAGAGGAGCAGGAGGAGAGAGAGGAAATAGAGAGAGGAGAGAGAGAGGAACACACACACACACACACACACACACACACACACACATCTCACACACACACACACACACACACACACACATTATTACACACACACACACACACACATTATTATTACTATATACAAAAAGATACATATATATATATATAAATATATAGTTTGTGATTTTGTTTCTTTATCATATTTATTAGCAACTTAAACCCCCACAGGGTTAGTATTGGTATCTGTATCGGCATTCGGTGTAAACACTATGGTATGTTGATATATATATATATATATATATATATATGTGTGTGTGTGTGTGTGTGTGTGTGTGTATTGTTAGAATATTTTCAATCATATATACTATGTATGTAAAATAGCATCAAAACGCTAAAAATGCCTATTAACTGTAATAACATTGTAGGTATCTTTTGTTATGTGTATTGTTAAATAACAATTTCTTCCCAATGATCTGACGGGAGTCTTATAATCTTACAGATGACTGCTATTTTTGTTTGATTACATGGTTTCAGGATGATATGTTGAGATAAAGAAGTGAATGGTGTACACCGAAACATTCCTTCGCCTATACGGCCAGTTCCACAAGACGATGATCTCCTAGTACCTCAGTCTCCAGAATAGTACCAACTACAGATTGATGTATATGAGGAAGGTAGAAGGGTGGAAACACCTGAACCTTCAACATCGTGGGATCCTGATTTTTCACAAGCTGAACCTAGTGAGCCACACAAACTTACTCATGGTAAATTGAGTGACCTGATTCGAGATCTGGATCTCCCAAAGGACTAAGCAGAACTTCTTGGATCCAGGCTTTAACATTAGAATGTTCTTCAACCTGATGTGAAAGTGACTGTCCATAGAAGTAGAAAAAAGATTTGATATTGTGCTTCAAGAACATGAAAATCCTTGTATTCTATTGTGACGCGAACAGTTTGACAACCTCTTTAAACTTAATGAACAATCCAAAAAACTGGAGACATTTAAAAGACTCCTCAAAATTATGCTTAAAAGTTGTTTTGATGCACAATACTAATTCCTTTCCATCTATTCATGTTGGACATGTTGTCCATAAGATGGAAACCTATAAAAACATGAGAATCAATCATGTAGGAAGAACATCAATGTTAAATGTTATAGGCAAGCTACTTGGCATGAAAACAGGGTACATAAAGTACTACTATTTCCTTTGCCAATGAGACAGAAGTTCAAATTTTTTTGCACAACAATTAAAAAACGTGGAAAGCGAGTAGTCTGTGCCCTGGGATTAAAAATGCAAAACAAACCCCTCTAGGTGAACGAAATAAAAGTTTTCTGCCTCATTTACACCAAACTGAACGTGAAGAGGGGTTCAAGTCCTGAGGAAATTTTCATTGCTTGAGTGACGCAAACTAAGGAAGGGATCTTGGTCTGCCCCTACATTTTGATATCTTTCAAAGAAAACTTCATTCAAATCCTCAATGCCAGTGAGAATACAGCTTGGGAAGCATCTGAAAGCCTTATTAATGGCATTCTCAGTAACAGAAGGGTTGAAAACAATTTGAGATTGTGAGCAATGTTTTAGATAATTTTCATAAGCTTGGTTGCAACATGTCGCTTAAAATTCACTTTCTTAATTTACATCTGATTTTTTTTCCCCAGAAAACTGTGGTGATGTAAGTGATAAGCACAGAGAGCAAATCCATCAAGATATTTCAGCCGTAGAACGAAGATTACTGTTGGATCTTAAAAAGGGACATCCATGGAGGAAAGTGTAAGCGGCAGCCGAAGAAAAAGGAGCTCAAACAACTGAGTAAGTCACTATACCTTTCATGAACTGCAGTTTTAACAATGCTTTTTATTTTAATATATATATTATTATTAATATTAACTCCGCCATGGGAAAATAACATCTAGCAACCCATGCCGGTCCTAAGCCCGGAAAAAGGAGGAGGGTTCACAGACAGGCCTAGCAAGCCGATGTGGTAAAAAAAACTTTCGCTTGCAATTCTCCACGTGTAGCCTCGGAAACCGGACTGATTCAAGGACGACGACCCTTTAACCGAAAATGGAACATGAATTTGACTACACATAAAATGAGTAGCTTAGATATAGCTACTTATAAAGATAAGGAGGAGGAGATTTTGGAGTTGATGAGGGAAAGCATATAGATGTCATGGGTATGGCGGAGACTAGGATGAGAGGCGGTGAAAGTGGAAAGGACTTAGGAGATGGTTATGTTTTGATGTTCTCGGGTGAGGTGGGAGGAGGATGCAGACATGGAGTGGCAATTATCATAGGACCAAGGTTGTCTCCTTTCATACAGGAGGTTCGACTGATAAATGAGAGATTGATGGTGTGTACATTGAAGCTGGGAAACAAGAAATATAGAATCTTTCAGGTGTACGCTCCGCAACAGGGATGCACCCAGGAAGAGAAGGATACCTTCATGGAAAAACTGGAAGATGTGTATGGACCAGATGAAAATGCGGCGACTATAATGATGGGAGATTTTAATGCAAGAGTGGGAAGAGAGAGGGAAGGAGTGGAAGAGTTCATTGGACCTTTTGGAGAGGAAGTTAGAAATTTGGAAGGTGAAAGATTGATAGATATGTGTGTTAGGAATAACCTTAAAATAATGAACGGCTTTTTCAAACATAGAGAAACACACATATATACAAGATACAGATGGAACCAGAATACGGGAGGTTTTGACCAGAGATCAGTAATAGACTATTTTATTTCATCAGATAAGAGGATAGTGAGTAACGTAAAGGTAATTCCTGGGGTGTCTTTAGACACAGATCATCGGATGATAGTGGCAAATGTTAAAGTGAAAAGCTTCAAAAAACAACCTGTGTATAAGAAGAAGATCATAAAGGTAAAGAGTCTAAGAAACCAAGAAACGAGAATAGAATACAAAAGAAGAATAAATGAAAAAGTGAGTGGATGGGAGGAAAGCTAAGAACAGGAGTAGTCAAAGGTTGAGAAGTGTTTGAAGGAGGTGGCGGTGGAGGTGCTGGGAGAGGAGTGGAGGGGAGGAGGAAGGAAGAGATATACCGTGGTGGACGAGGAGGTAAGGGAAGCCGATAAACAAAAAACAAAAAAACAAACAGATGAGAACATGGCTAAGGAGAAGGGACACCCGAAACGAGAGAGGAGTATGTAATAGCAAGAAATGAGCAAAAACAATAAAAAGAAGAGCGGAGAGAGAGTTGGAGGGAGCTGGGAGAGAGGTTGGAGGAAGATGAAAGAGGAAATAAATCTGTTGTATGACCTAGCAAGATCATATAGGAAGGGTAAAAAGGAGTTGAATAACATAAAAAAAGAGGATTGAAAGGGTGATGGTTGACGGCGGAGGAAATAAATGAGAGATGGACTGAATAATTTGAGTCTTTGTTGAACGTGGAGAGAGAGAGGATGGGGTGCTGACGGAAAGAATAGTTTGCGGATGCAGGAGAATGAAGGGGAGGAGTAGTTTACGGAACAAGAGTTAGAGGAGGCTGTTGCTAGGATGAAAAATGGGAAAGCGCCTGGTGAGAATGGTGTGGGTATAGAGCTGGTGAAGGAGGCGGGGGCTCAAACAAAGAGGTATATGCTAAAGCTACTGAATAGGTGCTGGAGGAGTGGGAGAGTGCCGGAAAATTGGGGAAGAGCAATAATCGTGCTGATATATAAGGGAAAAGGAGATTCTGGTATTTGTGAAAATTACAGGGGCATATCCCTGATAAACCACATAGTATAAGTATATGAAAGAAGGTTGGAGAGAAGACTGAGAGGGAAAATAAAGCAGTTGGGAAAGGAGCAGCACGGGTAATAGGAAGAGAACAGGGGAACAACGGATCTGGTCTTTAGTTTAAGACAGTTTGCAGAGAAGACATGGGAATTAAATGTTGAGGTGGGTGTGGCCTTCATGAATTTGCAAAAAAGCCTTTGATTCAGTACCTAGAGATAGGTGTCGGAGATGTCTAGAGGAAGAATATGGAGTTTGGGGAGAATGCTCAATGCAATTAAGAGCTTGTACGAGGTGGGTAAGTGCAAGGTGAGGACAGGACATGAAAATAAAAAGTAGTTTCAAGTGAGAACAGGGGTGAAGCAGGGGAGTGTGTTATCGTCCATTTTTTTCATTGCATATTTAGATAAGGTTATAGATAATTTTAAAACAGTATGTAATAAAAACGATGAATGGGGTATTTTGACATACGCCGACGATATAGCTTTCTGGAGAATGAAGGAAAAAGATATAGCAGAGGGACTGGAAAGGTGGAATATGTGTTTCGAAGAGGGAGGCCTGAAAATGAATAAGGAGAAGACGGTGTTTATGAGAATGAAATAGAGAGAGAAAGAGAAGGTTTAAATTCAGGATAGATGCAGCAGCCATAAAGAGCGGTAGAAAGTTTTTAAATATTTATGAACGTGTGTTCGGAAATAGGGGAGGAGTTGGGGAAGATATCGCCGAAAGGATAGGAAAATACGGGAAAAGCGTGAGCGTTTTCTATCCTTTGCTGAAGAATGAGAATGTGCCCCTGCAGGTGAAGAAAATCATTTTTGAGAATGTTTTGACTCCCATATTGATATATGGTGCGGAGAGTTGGAAACGAACCAACGTATCCACAAGAAAGCAGAATAAAGCGCGGAGCTATGAAGCATTTGAGGGTAATAGCAGGGAAAGGGCGAAGAGATAGTGAGAAATGAACATATACGAGAGAGAGCGGTATGTGCGATGAGAAATAAGATAGAAAAAGCACAGCTTGAGGTGGCTGGGACATCTAGAGAGGATGGGGGAGGAGAGATGGTTAAGAGGTCCATGGGAGTGGAAGCCGGGGGCAGGAGACGAGCGGGGAGGCCGAGCAGAAGTGGAGAGATGAAGTAGAAGAGGTACTGGAAAGGCATAACTTCCCGAACATCATGGAATTGAGAAGAGGTGGAGACTTTGAAGATAGAGATGGATGGAGGTACGAGACTACACACACTCTGACAGTGCAGATAAATGACTTCTGGGAGCTGAAGTAAGAAGAAGAAGTAAGAATATTATTATTATTTCCGTAAATTATAATACTACCTGCAACTCATTTCAAAATAAAGTAGATAAAGTTTATATTTACCGCGACTTATTAACACATAATTATAATGCAGCACATCTCAAAAACTAGAGCTCATGAAATGGTTATTAAGGTCATATTTGTCTTTTCTCATAATGACTTTTTGTTTATTTTCACTATTTGTTGGAAAGGAAGCAGATTGGAATTATTTTTCTGTGCATTTATCAATCCCAAATATTTTCTATGACAGCATTTTAATGGATACATCATTCTCTTAGCCTGGCTTAAGAATTAATTATTATTATTTATTATTATTATTATTATTATTATTATTATTATTATTATTATTATTATTATTATTATTATTATTATTATTATTATTATTATTATTATTATTATTATTATTATTATTATTATATATTATTTTATTATTATTATTATTTTATTATTATTATTATATTATTATATTATTATTTATAGAGCGTACATACATAGCAATTTTGTGACGCGTCGCTTTGGAGCTGTCAAGTATTCTTTGAAAAACTCGAATTTTAGGCAACCCTTTCCACAACATTAGCCACAACGGCGTTATATACGATGGGAGCTAATAATATATAAATATAATATAATAATAACTAATAATAATAAAATATTATAATATAATAATAAATAATAAATAATAATATTATAATATATATATATTATAATAAAATATAAATAATAATATATAATAATAACATAATATATAATAATATAATAATTAATAAATAATAATATATATAATAATATAATAATAACAATATAATAATAATAATAATCAATAATGATAATAATAATAATCATAATAATATAAATAATAATAATAATATATAATACAATATAATAATAATAATAATAATATAATAATAATAATAAAATAATAATAATGGACCTGTTATGTTTTATGACTCCCTCAGTTTTGATTTTTTTTTGCTTTTTTTTTAATATATTTCTAGTATCTGATCCTAACAATAATTTAAGGGGTGAAAAAAATGATTCAAAAATATATAGGACCAGTTCCGTTTTTACGACTTCGTCAGTTTTAAATTTTTTTTTTTTTTTACTAAAGGAATACCCAAGGTAAACGCGCAAAGATGGCAGGAGTCGTGGGTCTCTCGGCCTTTCGG